>JANSTS010011298.1:0-16318 GCA_026546915.1 Sylvicola fuscatus
CTAAAAGTCATTACAAAAATTACAAAATTTCATTATAATTGTCATGTATCATTTCTCACCCAATAAAAAAAAATTTCATGGATATTTACTGGCATTTCCATATCATTTACCATACCGAAATGCTGCACATCCATTTATGAATTTGTTTAATTAAGGTAGTCTCCAGTTCACGTATTCATATGCTGCATGAAAAAGAAATGAAAATGATGTAAACAGGAATAAAACACAGAATAATCATCGTGTATGCGTTTTTATATTAAAATTTGCAGTGAGTGCGTAATTTTCCTCATTTTGCAATGTGCATAGCGGCGGCGAGGAAAAACGCATATTGAAAATGATATACGTATACAGATCAACAAAAGGAAAACACTTGCATGCTGCAGCAAACATGCCGCGTCGCGCCGGTGACACCAGCAAAAAGCAAATACGATGCGCTGCATATATGCTCATATAGGCGCATAAAACGCAAATACATATTTATCGTAATTAATGTAATCAATGCGTGTCATTCACAATATCAGATATGGTATTGATTTCACCTCAAAAACCAATTAATTATAAATTGTGACAATCGCTGGCGTATTCCACCTATAAGTAGGTATCGTAATGTACGTGTTTATTACCACTTTATGGAAACGTATCACATATTATCGACAAAAAAAAAATGTATACGCGAGTGCGTCGTGTGCAAATGCACGCATTTGTGTGCTTAACCTCGCCGTTTACGTTGGGTATCACTTTACTGCACTAATTTGCATTAAAAATTAACAGCACAGCTGAGATGGTTTGACTTTATAAGTTTCGGTTGCACAGAACATGTTTGTCTTGACAAATTGTTATAATTGCACTCAAACGGGAGCTTGATTTTTTGTCGCCATTTTAGAATATTTAAAAAACAATTTTTTTATTTTCTTTTTAAATTAAAGAAAATGAAAAAAATTACAGACATTTACTCAAATCTTAAATAGATTCAGTTTAGCACCTCTCGTTAATTAAAAGCAATTAACTTGTACAATCCATGGCGAAATTTCGCAAACAAAATCTGTTTTTATGGCTTGTAAAGCTCATAAACGCATGGTGAACACGCTATAAATCTGAAATTGCATCACACAGATCAGAGATAATGTGCATTTGAGGTAGAAGAAAATGGTCTTGATCTTGAACTGTTTTTTTCTTAAGTTTATCCCTTTATTTGTTTAAAAACAATTATCGTTGTTCTTAAAACAGGAAATTTAAAACTATAAACAAAGCGTCTGAAACGTTGGCCAGTAAATTCTCCCAAAAATGCATTGCACCAAAAAAGCGCACTAAAACCAAGCCAAGACAATGCAAAAATCCACTTAAGTTTATTGTACGCCCATAATGTGTAGTTAACAGGCCATCACTCTGCACACAATTTAAATGCATGCAGAATCCCATATGCAGCCGTCGAACAATATTAATTTCTTCATTTCAATATGCCCGGCAGCTTCTTGTAGTAACAACTGGCACTTCATTTTCAGCATATTGAAGACGCACTCACAATGCATGGATCATCCTCAGCACATGTGCTTACTTGAAAATCGTTTATTGTTTGCCAATTTTTCGCGCCCCATTACAACTGGTCGTGCATAAAACCGCGCCCGAGGTATTCCATTAACATACAAACTCTTAAAGGTGGTTTAATTACCTACATACACAGAAGTGCAGAAATGCGAATTTTTACCAGCATAGGCGAGGTGGCGCGCGGTATGTGAACTTTGACGCTTTGGCGTGCACTAAAGTGGCGAGTGCTGGATTGGGAGCAGTCAAGCCATCCATCCATTGATGGTATCCATTTAATAATTAATGATTTACGAGCACCGAAGCCAATGCTGTCAGTTTATTTTGAACCGTGTCAAATTCGTTGTGATCATTGATCGTTTCGCAATGGCATTTTTAGTACAATCGCGATGAGCATGCGCCTCTTGTGTGCTCGTTTAATGATTGAGCTTTAGAATTTGCGATCGATTTTTTTTTTTTTATTTCCTTCGGTTTAATGGTTCCATTTGTTCTTGGCTCATCTCCGTTTTGGGCAGTTTTAACCATCTTTAAATGGATTTGAGTGGTTGCACCGACCCGATGGAGTGTAGCGAATCATAACTGAGTGGATATGCACGCGAGATGCTCATTTTATCGGCTATAACTTTAAATAGGTTTTTAAGTATCGCCTGTTTAGTAATTCAGTGTGTTATGAAGGCAGTTGGAGTGCATTCGCTGTTGCATCCCATTTGAAACAATCAATATATGCGTTTATGCCTCTAAATATACATTGCTGATTGGTATTATAGCAAATAGTTCGCTTTGTTGTGGCATTTTGTACATATATTCGTTGTGAAATTGGTGTTGGCTGGATGAACGCGGTGTGCACCAGTTGAGTGTATGGTCTAGGTCTTGTTCCACAATCCACATATATGCGTTATGGGGTGTCCGAGTGTATACATATGGGGATTTTGCTGTATCCTAGCAACACCCTCTCACAAAAATAGCCAAACCACCCTCTTGCTGGCGGCGGCTGTTGACCACTCTGGCCGTGTATGTATACATATATGGGAGGTATGGCGTTCGCATTTAAGTGACCACTGGTTACCAGACAATTTATTGCTCGTATGGCGAAATATTATGCGCCTTTCTCTACGACTGCTCTATATATGTGCGATTCGTACATTAAATATGCGATATGTGTTTCACTCATGTGGATGAGTGGATAATTCCTTAATTTGCTAAATACAATTTTGGCAGACCCTTCATTTGTGCCTTTTGTGCATTGTTCTTTTTGCAGGGAATGTCCATTTTGACGGTGGTTTCCCCAGTTCTCTAGCTGGTTAGAAACTTCAAGAACATATAAAGAATTTTCACAACATTTTGCTGATTTAATTGTGAGTGTTTTAAGGAGAAGAATTTAGGGTCTTTAAAGTGTTTTTCATATAGTATAAAAATACTAAAACTGAAGCACGGTTAGCGATATTGCCATAAACAATGCATGCCAACTGATACATTGCACCAACAATGCATCCACATTAATAACAAATCAACATTGGACGCTGTAATGACACACATAAACCATATTATTGGCATCATAAATCGGTAAGTACAAATTCCATGTGACATATTGCCGATACCGCAATTAATCGATTACAAATGAAAGGCGCGTTATGATGAACGCAGAGCACGAGAACGCGCGGCTACCGTTTGACGCATCATATATGGACGCATATTAAACCCCGCCATCGGAATGATGAAAACCATATTTTTGCGCCATAGCCATAATCTCGCCAATAAGGCATAACTCATGCTGTTCTGATTTTCCACAATTGAACGCGACTTATTGCTGCAATCTTAACTATAGAGTTTAAGGTTACGACTTTGAATTGTTACGCATAGCGCGACACAGTTCTAGCGGCGAAACACAAATCCATCGAAGAATTGAATGACCCATTGTTTTTATGGTATTAAAGAATAATGATCACCTTCGACGCTAAAGACCTTCATTCTCAACAAGAAGAAATCCCAATTTTTAAAACATTTCCAATTTTATTTGTAGCGACTTCCTTAATCATTCTATCAATAAAATAATTTTATTAAAGTTAATTCTTCAAGCAAGACATTAAAATGTAATCTTTCTGATATTTAATATATGGTTAAAGTCAAAATTGATGGTACTTATTGCTGCATAAAATTGATATGCTTTTGAGGCAATAAATATACACATAAACTGTTTAACCGTCATGATATTTAATATCAAATAAAATGTATGTTTTGAATTTATGTGAATGCGGCGCCATCAATTTTGAGCATCTTGCGCGTCCGAGAACAAAAATACGAAGCTGTGTCGAAGTTTTGGATATGTGTCAGCATTGGAAATAAATCCTTCCAAGACATCGTCCATCCTTCTGCCATGAAGACACAGCATTAGGATTAATAAGCACAGCACGAGAACTGAGGAGGCCAATCAAATTTGGTGAGGCAATAAAATCGCCATGTGACTGATTGGAGCAATATAGTTTTGTGGAATATTTATGGATTTGTGAAGGTCTCGCTAGGTTGATGATGGAAAATTAATCGTTGCAAGACGCTACTGTGATTTGGTTGCATGGAAAATGAAAATGGTGTAGGTCTTGGTCACATTTTTATGTCGTTTCAGCTGTTAATGACACTAGTATTTGGGTAATGAAAATTTGACATAAAATGAATAATTACGTGTATTGTAAGTACGTCAAGAATCAATATATGTTTGAGTTTTGACCCGCCAAAGATCAAAAGCATAATTGCAGAAACCAAGTTTCATATTATGATGTGCAACAGAGCAGATGGCAAAGCAAGAATGCATTTGCCTAGCTGCAAACAGCATAGCAGCGGCCACCGCAGCAATGTGTTTGCCTGATGAAAATCTGCTCCCCAACCTGTGCACATTAAGTAACGTGGCGCTGTGGGAGGCTGGTTGGTGGGGTGTGGCTGATATTTGCCGAAGGTATCAAGTACCCATATACCTATACATATACATATCGAGCAGACATACATATAAACGATTTGATTAAATTTATATTGAAATTTGTAGCTCATCGCTTTCGGAAGCAATATTGACTTTAATATAAATTTATCTACGTGCCTCGATTTGCATATTTAGGGATATCCCAAAGTTATGCCATGCCATTCAATACACACATTTGATGTAATTGAAATTCTATATACTCCGTATACCCGTGTACATTAGAGCATGGTGGAAAAAAGGAGGTGGACGATTGAGAAAGGAGAACATCAATTCGCTTTAGAACAGAAAGAAGTATTTATAGAAAACTCACTGTTGCAAATTGCGTTGGTTGGTTCAACCCTCATACTCGCGGCATATCGTGCCGTGTCGACTGGTGGAGCGTCTGTGGCATCGGGGGGTTGAGCGCCTTTTTTTTTTGCACGGGGTAGGGCTGCTGCGCGAATACACAACAAAATGGTTTAATTAAATAATTGTAATTAATTGTGCAATTTGCATTTGAATGCACTGCAAGTTGTGAGGTGATTTCTATATCGACGCGCATTAAGACCTCCCGGAAGCTAATAAAAAATTCTTGTCAGACATGACTATTATTATACGTTAATGTGCTTATTCAATGAACATGTATTGTTTCAAAATTGACACGAAAACTGCTACAAAGCAACACAAGAGACGCGATTTATGTGCGCTTACTGGACATCAGTGCACAGATTCGTGAGCTGTGTCTATGCTATAGTTATGCTAAACCCTCAGGCTGTTTAATTAATTTAACAAAACTCATAAAACTATTGTTGATTATTCTGGCAATGTTACATTGATTCAGAATTTACATGGGAAATCGTCCAACACGAATTATCCCAATTGAATATGCTTCTACAATTGGAAATGCGCTATTTTCATAGAGGAATATATGCAAAAGCACGACTTCAATGTAGCATGTAACCATTGCATATTACAATAACAATTAATTTATTTCTCTTTTGTATTACTGCTGTACTTCGCATATTTTTGTTGCGATAATTGTTTTTTTTCTGTGTTTTTTGTGATGAAGTAGATAATTTCTAAAAAATGCAATGTTAATATCATAAAAATTCTCTTTTAATTATTTACCAGTCAATTCGATGTGACCTTCATATGTGATATCAGTTTAAATAAGTGTCGGTTACGTGCTTCTGATTTCGATCGACCCAAATAATCTGAAATCACATAAATTCTTCCCGAACTCGAATACCAAGAACTGAAAATCGACTTCCTGGTTCCCTCGTCTGCGGACAGTGGATCAATGCGAAAATAAATACTCATCATTCCGTCTCAAATCGGCAGTGTTCAAGACAATTTTTTTCTTTATATGCATTTATAGTCAACCATCCACACATTTGATCAACGACCGCCGGAATTCAATAATTGATTTATATTCTCGACAGTGTAATTAAGAGTATAGATAATTCTATACATAAAAAATTAGCCGAAACAACATTAGCAGAAGAGCATATAAGGAATGCTCATACGAGACGCAGGGCGGCGGACACACGGGGGCCCAAATTCATCGAAATTCTGATGAATTGATTATGATTATTGCGATTAAATGGCGCCCACCTGCTGAGACATATGACAAATTTAGAAAATGTCGTGTATGGTTTTTTGCTGTAAAACCAGCAGCTTCTATTATATTCATTCATTCTCTATAGGGCTGGAATTCAGTTCCTTCTTCTTCTGATCAGTTCATACGCATTAAATGATCGGATGCGATTGTCTGTCTCATTTGTCATGCGCGGTTGTGTTTTTTAGAAACTGCATTCGCGTGTGTGTATTCCTATGAAAGAATTTCTGAGGAAAAATTAGGCCACAATAACCGACAAATCAAAAAATCCCTCTGGGGGATTTAAGCGTTTGTGTGTAAGCATATTTACGATGCGGAAAAATAGGAATGATACCTTTTCGGATTGAATATGGGGAAGGTCACAGATGTCACAATAATTCCCATCATCTGAAAGACAAACATTTGAAACAATTTTGCCATCGCATTATTGAAAGTATTCATGTAGAAAATTGGATTGAAATTTCCTTTATTTAAATTGTCGTTTTGGTATTACATGTGAAAAAATATTTATTTCAGTTGGTATGAATTGTTTTTTTGGGGGCAATTGAGTTTTGGGACACGCACATGCGATATTCGGTCTTGGCTCTGATAAAATTGGGATACTTATATGAAAATTCCTTATGGAGAGTGATTGTTTAATGATGGCGAAACGTTCATCAATATTTATATTGACCATGCTTAGTCAATTACGAATTTTATTTAGAAAAAACAAGTTGATTTTTATATAAAGATTGCGTACTAAAAATTAAAACCCGGAAATGAAACACAATTTCCAGGAAATTATCTGTTGAATATATTGAACAATTTGATGACTGATCCGCATTGTCTCAATGTTCACAAAAGAACAGTCGCCTTACTTGCAGCTAATCAACTGCCAGCTGCTTCCACGATTGCTCAATCAATATACAAAAATTTCCAAGAAATTTCCATTCCGTCGATATAAGGCGATCGTCATCGCCTTACCATATTGATAAATAGCAAGCGGCGACTATGGGAATTTTCTCGATGGGCTGATTATCATCTTCCGACTCTTTTCTGCGCTTGGCATTAAATTGTTTAATGCCTAAAATTGTTCTCCAAAACGAGTCGCGTTTGTTCCTTAAAATCACATACGCGTCATCTCTCATCAATTCAACATGTTGCACTACGCGAGATTAGGTCCGTGTGGTTTTAATCTAATGAGTGACTTTTTTGCGCTTTCTTTTTTGAACTTATCCACGCGATAAACATTTAATGCGGCTGCCTTCAATTATCTCAAAATTTCAAACGTGAGAACGCTTAAAGCTTGTGGTTTACATAATTACATTAATACATGATAAATTCACATTAAAATGTTTTAAGGTAATTTTTTAATTACTCTTTTGTTTTATTATAGCTTGAGCTTTTTTGGTGAAGTAGTCGTTAGATGGAGTACCAAATACGCTTCGTCTGTTTAATGATGATCAGATTTTATCAAATATTTTAATTAACAAACATAATTTCCGTATTGGACGGTTTCTTTTCATAAGTCTTTTGGTCGGCCTAATCTTCTTCATGTACCGTTCTTGACCAAATAAATCTACATTTAACACCCCTATAATAATAATGAATTGACTTGCATTCATGTTGTAAATTGCAACTTGCAACTATGACATCTAAATTGCAAAGTAACATGTCTGAAAGAAGTGACATATAAAATTAATGCAATTGAGGACAAGCATATGAATGCACTTTCAAGTGCCCAATTCCCTCGATGAGTAAATGCAGTATACTCGTAGCATATCTGTACTATTGCAGCTTGGTAAAATTACGCCTAAATGCATCATCCCTCTACATTTTCGCATTTAATTTGAATGCCACCTCTTGAATTGGCATTCGTCTCGGCACACTTATACACAATTCTGTGCGCTTCCAATTACGATCATATAAGGCTGATATATGGTGGCGAGAATATTACATATTATTAAGAGCTGCAACACTCTCGAGTACTTCCTTTTTGGACAACATCATTGTTAATGTTGCATGTGAACGAATGATTTTGAACGTGCCAACATTCAATTGTGTGGGCTTTGTCTGATAATTGATCACTTTATTAGTTCTACCAAAGTAAAGAAGAAATTAAATTTTATTTTGATATTTTCTCAAGTCGAAGTATCGTGTCAATTTATTTTCCCCAAAATAAAAAAAAACTATTTTTCTTCAAGATTGGGTTTCTATACAGTTAACTAACGTTCGAGTCAGAAACCTCAATTGTATTCCAACCACGAATTACACTTTGGCGTAGAAATTATAAACACATAAACACAAAACATAAATTTTCTCCACATATAAACATGATTTCAAATGGCCGGTAATTAGTGTTGAAAACTAACTGAAAATCCATCGCATTTGAAATATAAATGACGTCAAGTAATTAAATTGTTGGTCTATTCCTTAATAACATATTTATGTATCGTTAATAAAACCAAGACTACGGCGCTCACATGAACTTAGTTTTGTTAGTGCATGAGTTTATGTCAGTATAAAAATAAAAAGATAGCCCAATAGATAGAATGAATGCACGCAGTGAGTAGCCATGGAAGTGAATTAATAATTACATTTTGGAATTATGAAGCAACTCACGATTACTTTTTAATAGGCTTTACAGCGAATTCCTTCAATAATTACCAGTAATTAAACAACATTTTAAACGTTCGTGTCGCAATTGAACACTTTTAACGAATTGATGAGTAAGTAATGATAAAATTGTACTACTAATTGCATCGATTAATATAGAATTATGAGCCATAATTATTAAAATGTAGAGAGGAACTATAGAAATTTGCAAAAAAATCTATATTGTTATATGCAAGATATTTAAATGTTTATTTAAATGTTTCCAACCCTTTAAATTGAAACCCATAAATGCATCGTGCAGTCAAACCATAATGAAAAACCCATTTGCAGCACAATAAAAAATTCACAACAACAAAACATGATTGCAGCTAATTTTTACTTCACCCCAAATTAAACATCCTAGCTTCCATCTTGATATCCCTTTACTTAATTTACCTCCACACAGCAATCTTTTGTTCTACTTAAGCATGTCCAATTTCGATTACATTTCACATTGTTATTTATTACAAAAATTTCTTTTCCAGTGCACATATACCAACCCACTCATTACTCATACAAGTAGCTGACTACCCTGAGCAGACACAAACCACCCCACTTAATTCGTTTCACGTGAATAACAGTAATAATTAGAAATCAAAAAGTTCTTGTATATTTTCGAGCAAACAAAAACTGTGTGGGTTCGCCCCCTCCCCCCTTTACTCAATGAAACCCTTGGGTTATTAATGCCGATGCAGTGAACGGTAATTCACCTTATTCCACCACCCACACATATCATGTATATCTGTACACATTTGTGGCATTCTACTGCATATGTCGGGGCCGTTTTGCTGTATAGAAATGAAAATGAATATGGACAATGGAATGATGAATAAAAATGAGCAAAAGTATCTGGGCAATTAACCTATGCTCTGATGCAATATATGCGGTGGCATTAAGGGTGGAACGAAAAGAGACATTTCGCAATAAATTAAACTCAGAATGAACTGTGAATATGCGCAAAAATGCTGGGGTAAAGTCGCTATGCTGGGGAGCAAAAGATGTTCTGCAATTTATAAAATATTTATCAACCTCTAGACTCCTCATCAACCTGGCATGTCATGATATATGTAGAATGCTTGCGCTTCAACGTAAGTATGTAAGAATTCACATGCAATGACATCGAAATGGGGTGTCTCAGTAGTTTCTCAAGTATATACCTTAATTATAAGCATGGGAGCCATTATATTGATATATTAATACCCATTACAGCAAAAACAAATAACATTTTTATTTGCATTCACTCATATGTGGTGATTTCGCCGGTAAGAGATAGAAAAAATGTCTGCAGAAAACCTTCGCTTCGAAACTGTATTCATAATAAAATAGTTTTTTTTAAGCATCCATTTACTGCAGAAATTTGATTACTTTTCATAAATCTGAAAATGTAACCAATAAATTTTCCAATCAAGAATTGTGTCTGTGATGCAATAAAATCAATGTCGCCTCGTTACAATGTCACGACCAACCAATATTCATAAATAAACATCGTAATTGACGTGTCCATCTGGCATAGAAACCCCACATAAATACGAACATTCGATGGAATATATGTTATGTCCACCAATTTCCATCTCTTGCCGCATACGAGTACAAGTGTAACGCCGCTCGGACAATACACAATTTTTATGCAATTTTCATTTATTTCTGCTACATGAGAATTTTCCCCAAGGGCAAATATCAAAGCTGAATTTTTATGTGCAAGACGTTCACAATATAATATGCTGACGAAGCAGCACATTCTCTGTACGGAGTGAAGTGTGGGCATTCGAACAGCTTACATATATGCATATGGGTTATGCACTGCATTCCCCAGAGACTACTAAATCGAAGCGTTACATAAATGAAATTGCAATTGACAATAACAAAAAATCGAATTACACTGCACAATACTTGTGCTGCATGTTCAGTGCAGCAAAATGGTTGGGTCATAAATCATTTTCAGATGCATACACGTTTTGATTAATGATCTCGCTGACAAATTATGCTGCCGAAATATTAGAGGAAATTACGGCGCCTAAATGAAGTGCTACTGGTAAAAGTCGCTACTGCAGCGGGAAGCGCCACTTCATGTCAATCATTAATCATCAAGTATATGCATTTTACATGACTGATGATTAACGTGTGTTTATTTATAAGTTAATTGCGTATTTAGGGGTTAATATTTTGGTTTAAGGAGCGCGTGTGGCTTAATTGCAACTTTTGTTGGAAATATTTGTTTTTTAAGTAATTCACATATACGTTTAAGAATAGTCTAAAATGATGTTCACATGATTCAAGGACTCCTTCCATGGATTTCAACGCGGCCACCCATAAACCACCAGCCATCAAATTGACAATCTTAATATGAGTGGCTCTTACTTATTCTGTGTGAAGTGCTATTGCACTTAACTCTCCCACACACGGCGGCAGCTAGCTGAACGCTAAATTTTCCACACTCCACCGACTATGGCAATTTATTGTGTGGCGGTGCCAAGTGGTTGATGGAAAACTCTTAATGTCACTGCGTATATGCGAATATATTTCAATTGACGTATCCTCGCACACATAATGTAATATTTATGCGATTTTTCGTCTAGCTGCCATGCAGGGAAACAGCCACACGGGGTTAATATATTGAGCACTTTGATTTTGAATTAGTCCAACGATGCGCGCACGTATTTGACCACAAGTAAATCGGGAAAAGGTTCATTAGGTTTACATTAACGGGGGATGTTTTTCGCCCATTTCGTTATTGTAGTTGCTTGTTTGTACGTTTATGTTGGTGGGGTGAATAAGAAAATATGGAATAAAATTGAGACTTGCAAATAATATTTATGGTATTCAGCGATTTCTCGGCAGGTATAAATAAAGACCATCAGATAAAGGCCACTCCAGAGAATTTTTTTCGTTTAAATAAGTTAAAAGCAATTCCTAGTCAGCATGAATTCACTTTAAAATCGAGAATACAATTAATCATTGTATGTGCATTCAACGTACTTTTAGGGTGGTAACCGAATTTCGCTTCATTGTATCGCGACACCAATTGATAATCCGTGACCAGCCAACGTCAAGTGGCAGATGTGAACCTTATAATAGATATAAATGCACATGCGCTTTGAATTCAATGACTTAATAAAAAGTAAATAAAAAATGGTATGTAAGAGAACATAAAAAAAGTGTAAAATATGTTCCATGCTGTGTCTTAAGTGTCAAGTAAATTAGGGGAGTAAGTCTGACATGCGCCTGCGGTGGCAATGCCACAGTTGTGGAATTACATTGATGACAGTTGCAGTGGTGTTACAATCAACATATTTGCAATTTTTTTTTTTGATTCTTTTATTTTGTTCCAGAACATCTCATTAAAGTATACATTAAAAGTATGTTGCACTATTTGAGCAACTTTTACAAAACATTTCATACTCATAATGGTAACTACAAATTTTGTTTTCGCACATTTAATTACAATTAGCAAATTTAAAGCGATTTTTTGCCTATTAAAAATTTCATAAACGGCTAATTTATTATAATTAAAGACCAATTTCGTAAGAATTAAAAGGCCTTGCTCTACAAACTTAAAAACTGTATGAAATTGATTTTGAAAATGCCCTATTTCATTAACTGCGAGACAAAAAGAGACTCATATAAGCATATAATTCTCACAATTACCACATTAACGCGCGCACATGTTAACAACATAATTCCAGTGCCACAGAAACGATTGCATTTCACGCGCCTCACATTTCAACACCTAACATTAAATTTTATACGTCTAAATAATGCGTGTAATAATTAATACTCGTAAATTCAATGTTCCACTATTTAAATATTTCAAAAACTCTATATATAGCGCGCTGTAGGTATGTGTACGCCATATATTTACTAAAGAGCTAAAAATTGTCGATGCATAACACATTCAGCATAATATTAAATAGCTGCAAGTTCCCAAGCGCGAAGAAAAATTACCAGAAATGTGGAAAAACTAACACAACAAACCCATTTAAAGCGATTAATTGTCTCTTGTATGTGCGGCTATATTTCCGCATGAAGTGAAATTTCAAAAGAAATGATGTAGGGAAGGAAGTGTGGAGCAAAACTTATTTAATTACTGCAGAAAGATAAATGATAGGGAAATTGAAGAATTGTGTAGTACAACACTCAAATATGATAATTAATCTATTCACAGTTCTATGATTTTTGACGCCATTCAACATTGAAAAGTTCGTTCGTAAGGGTGCAAAAAGTGAAATAGCTATGTAACCGCATAAAGGTCTACTTAATATTCATCGTTAATCAAATGTGACATCAAATGCGCCTTTCAACAATTGTTGAATTAGCAGTAAACGATACGATCCATGATAATTTGCGGTGAATCAACCCCCACCCACCACCCTCAGCAGGATTTTCATAATCAACACATTCCATATGGTGTCAAAGAGATATCAATTTCCATAAATTCAATTGCCGCACAGATTACTTTAATGCCCTTCCATACAAATTGTGCATCCCTTCGCTTAAACTCCGCTTTCATCTCACATGTCACAATCATCCGTGTAGGAGCAAATTGGAAAATGTATGTAAAACTGTAATGTACATCTACGATACACCACCGCAAACAAAAGTTGAGCAAATAGCATGCAGAAGTGCGGAAAATTAATTTCGATTGATGGGATTTTCTTTCATCTGAGCCGTACAAACACACACGCACATCCTAGTGTGAGGCTACACCAGCATTTTGGACGGCTACATAAAATCAAGGAGACAATAATAAAGTGTCATCACATGCAGTTTTTTCCAGATTTATTTACTAACAACCCAAAAAAAATTGAGTTCTTCCCCTTTTCACTAACAACTGGTGAATTGTCTGCAAGGCGGAAAATGGCTTTGTCTGCGGCAGGCAGGAATATAACCGCAGCACAAAGACATGGCTGATGCGACGGGTGGCGATGTGAAATGATAGCATGTGCACAAACAGTGGCAGTCAGCATGAAAATGAAATTGATATACACATTGTCATATTAGCTGTTTGTCATATATGCAGTAATAAACTGAAGGGTGGGCAGGTTGAAGCGCTGTCTCTTGTGTGGTTCATCCCTTGAATTATAATTTAGCCTATTTGCGGTGGCGTTTAGCGCGCTGAGATATTTTAATAAACCAATTGAGGCAAATTGTCTGCACTTATGTTGCAGTATTTACAGTTGATGTGTGGCTTCATTGAGAGGGCGACCCTTTAGCTAATTTATCATAATTTATACAGACTGGCAAATAGTTAAAGTGACTTTTTTATTGCACTAATGAGATCCACTGTTTTTAAGACATTTATTTATTTAAAAATGCACTGGAATAAAAAAAATTGAACACATGTAAGGAATTTCCGTTTACAAGATTCCAGCTAGAGAAAAAATACGAATGGTAAATGCATTTTAGTTTGCACTGAATGCAATCAATATGTTGACTCTTTATAGATGGAAATTTGTGCTCCTCGCCACGTATCTGTACAACAAGATGACACGCTTTCTCAACTTGGGTGGTACAAATAAATAATTCGTCTCTCCATCGTTGTAATCGCGCAATTGTTTATACACTCCGAATTCCTGTAATGCCCAAACGGCCCTATTTGGCGAAGCAAATTAAATTTTTTAGCACTGAGCTTGTTTCTTCTTAATTAGCTTAAAAATGTTGTCACGCATGCACGTGATTGCATTGGAAAACTAAGTCATTGTGCAGCTATGCAGCTCAGTTACACAAACAACCTGTACATGGTGTCAATTGACCATATATTCATAAAAATGTCGGACATTATGCAAAAATAATTAATCAGTTTTTGATTTCAATATATTTAGCAGACATTTGGAGGCATATTATGATGCATTTTGGTGATGCTGCCGCGAGTATGGCGGCGTGCATGATGAAGTTGGTAAGTGGACGAATTCCGGTGGCCATAAGCGAGCAGTGGATGTGCCGTGTATAGGACTTAAAGTTGTTATTCGAGAAATCATAAATACCACATGCTGAATTAGTCACTTTAAGTTTGTTTACATGTAAAATGTATTTATTTTTCTTCAAAATATTCCGCAAGTTAATAAAGCCGAGTAGTTTCTTTAAATTATTTGCTGCAATAATTTATGTCTTTCGAATTTTGTCAAACTAAGTATCTTCTTACTATCCAATATATGTACAGTAAAATTGAAATATTGGTAGGAAGGTAAAAACCGCTGTTTCAATCTTTATTCCGTATAAGAAAACACTTTACATCTTACGGCGAACCATATAACAACAGCCTCTAGGCTTTGTCGTTGTCAATCGCCTCAAATATCCTTAGAACAAAATAAAGTTTGTCAGCAAACACATGCAGTGAAGCGTGCCATCATTTAAATATATATTCATATAAGGATTTACTTTGGCATTTTCCTGAAATCGCAATAAAAACGATGATCGCATCGCTACATCATAAAGTCTTAGCGTATAAATCTGCAAGTCTATTATTCAAACAACCCAGCGGAATGCCATGCCACAACATTCACCACACATTAACGACGCGGCGCATACAAAAAGTGATGATATTTACATTGATGAGCGATGCCATTAAAACGCAATAAGGTGCTGATCAAATTAGAATTCTCCACAAACTCATCCGAAAACGTCTTGTCGCCGACTTCTCACACAAAACACGCCAAACAAACAAAAAATCATGCCATTAGCAATGGCGAAGGACACACAAGTGCAGTACGGCTAGGATGCGGTACTCTTGGACGTATTTGCCTTACAGTTTGATAGAGTCAAAGTAACACCCATTATTATGCAGCAGTTTTTCTGCAAATGTCTAACATATATTATGCGAATCCATTCAGTCTGGCATGTGTAAAAGTATGTATTTTATATTGTAGCAGTGCGTGTATCAGTTCGCCTTTTATGACATGTGGAATACCTTGCTTAATCTTTTATTACCTTTTTGTCGCAGAGCGCAAAGCGTCGCGTCGCGTCGTGCGCTTACTGTTTTTTTCCTATTAATCATACATAGAACATGTGTGAATGATATCTTGTTTCTGCGCACTTTTCAACGAAATACTTAGCGTTTCCTGCGCGCCACTCCACACACCAAAGGTATGGTCACTGGTCAATGTGCAGCAATAAGTACGCGTGCGCGCAAGACCGCGATCCGCGCGCTGAGCTGCTTCGTAAATGGCGTTTTTCCTCTATGCCACCACATCACACACACGTCTGCGTCCCTCGTCTCGTCAAGTGGATTTTCTTGCGATCGCGCATTTAATTTTCATCCAAATTGGAATATGGGCTCAAATTAAAATTGTTGCCGCAATTTTTTTTTTTTTATTCAGCAAAACGCGGAATAATGTAAATTATAGGGTTGCCTGTGGTGAGACGCAGCTTTTATATAAGGAAAACTGCTCCATATTTAAAGCTCGAGTTACGTGGTCCGCTAACGATAAGGGGACGTTTTACATAATAATGTATGTTTGTATCGTTAGGCATATATGTGACACTTTCTGTGAAATTGAGACAAGCCAATTATTTTGCACTTTTTGGGACGCGAATCAGACGATTTCTTTTAAGCGGCAAAGCTCACTTCTTCATTTGAATTT
>JANSTS010011298.1:16418-27890 GCA_026546915.1 Sylvicola fuscatus
TGTGAAAAAAATGTGTTTATTAAAATTCTTAGAATTGCACTTCTTTAGTCCAGATTGCAACGACTGGCAATATTTTCCTTTTCCATGAGTAGTTGCCTCCTTTTCGCGTTTATTTCCCAAATGCGCCGATCGATGTCCAATACATTTCGATTATGTTCCACCGTAGTCTCGTTTAATTAACGCGTACATGTGACTCACGATGTGTGATCTAGATCTCGCTGAGTTATTAAAGTCAGATTCTTTTAATGTATTGCTGTTTGCGGCCAGTTCCACTTACACAATGATGGCACTCTGGCCAGGCAGAATGCATCGTCGAGTCCTCCTCGCACACTGCGGCCAGCAGCATATATATGAAGTGATCTCAATTTTAATAAAGAGGGAATGGTATGGTTATACGAAATTCATGGAATGGTAAATGTTGTGCAAAATTAAGCGCTGAATAAAATCAGTGCACATACAAGAAAGGAGGAGAATATAAGCAATCAGGATAAGGACAGAAATTAATTCTTCGACAAAAGAAAAAAAATGAGAAGAAAATCGAATGTCGCCGCGACCGGTGTAAGATGCTGCTGGACAGCGCATCGCAGCCAGCGACATAACGCAACGCAAAAAAGGTCCTTCACGGTCAGTACGGTATTAGGTTTTGATCAGATTGCCAGCGACGACAATATTTTTCTGTTACATATATTTACGTCTTTGCCGCACTCGGAATTCGGTGTGTCGATTTTGGAATTGAATAAAATGTCTCGTCGCATGGGAACCACGGTTTTTTTTTCCTCCGCAAAATGAATTTATCTTAATCGCAACTCCCGCACTTTTTGAATAAGGTTCGCCTGGATGCTGCCATAAATGGTACTCGCAACGAAGCTGTTCGCCGCTTATCGCTCTTAGATACTACATAATTATATGTTGTGTGGTGTCTTGGCTTTATAGCGATGCTGCATACTATTTGTGACATCTTCCAGGGCAACGAATGAGTTACGAGTAAAATTTCAGAAATATGTTTTCTAGAAATATATCATGACATTGAAATATCATTAACATTGCCGCATGTGCTCGAAGATATTTGTCGTAATTCGTAGTGTTCATACATAACATGGTAGTTGTAATTGTGCGGCTTCTTTTCTTTGGACATGTCGAGGAACCGCACAAACATTTAGAATATTTTGTAAGATGGAAAATGTTAAAGGGCGACTACATAAATCAGTTTATGTATTTTTGATGGAATCCATGGTGGATTGGAATGCTTATGACATCATTTTATTCAATGTAAATGGTTGACAACTTTACAGCATGATTTGTGGGCATCTTGTCCGTTTTTAAGGGGAATTTGTAGGCTTCGTTGGAAGGCAACAGTTAAAAGCCCACTCTTTGTTTCAAATTATCTAACTTTTCCTTATAATTAATATTTTTAGTGCAAAAGATTTATGTTAAACGAATAAAGATTAATCACATGGCATGTTGGAAATTCTTATATAAATGCAAAATGTTTATTGAGATGCATTCCATCGCATAAAATTGCAGCAACAATTTTCACATCGCTAATAATATAATTTATAGTGTCGGCTGAAAGGCAGTTAGTAATCTTAAGTGGGCGCAAATATTTAAATGGGAGCAAAGTTATATCTAAATGGTGGTCAGAGAGTAATTAATTTTCATATCAAGATGTCAGGCAGCGATAACGCGCTGGAAATACGTTGGCAATGCTTTGAATTCTGAACTCTGAAGGCTATGTAGGCACATGAAAACTTAAGCAATTTTCACAAACACTTCAAGTCCCCGACACGATATCGATACACGGTAACCGAATTAGATGATTGTAAACACGCCACAAATTCTGCACAAAGGAGTCGTTCCAGTTTCCGACAGAAGAAACTAAGCCAAGACGGCCATTCTGACAATGGACAAGTGTAACAATATGAAAAACAGATCATAAGAAAATCTGGGTGTGTTCTTATTTAATCTGGATGATTAGACACAAACAACGCCGCCGGCGATAATCTTCAAAACGAAAAATATGACAAACAACCAAAGACGGCAGCGATTTATGTTTGATGAATGATCGAGATATGGGGGATGTTGACGACAATTTTTTGTGAACAAAAATATTATGAGCCGCAAAAGAAACTCAAAAGTATGCAGCAGTTTTTTTTTGTTTGTGTTTGCAATTCGATAGAATTCGGTGGATTACTTTTTGCGGATTACATGGAATGCAACATGCGGTAATATGCGGATAAGAATGGGAATTCAAATAGAACTCACAAGAAGGTAATTTTATTGCATGGCATAGATCATGTAGAATTTTTTTTCAACATTAAGTTATCAAAAATTCCAATGCTTAAGCTTTTTCTATAAAGCTATTTGCTACTAATATATTTTTAATATTCTAAAATGATCTTAAAATTCTCTAGAAATGAATGAAATGTAAAGGCGCTAGAGAGGATAATTTGAAGCTCTTCACTAAATCACAATCCCTAAATATCCTGATTATAGACATGAGACAATGATGAATTTACAGCCTCTTCATTTCTGTGTAAAGGTTTAAATCAGAAAAGTTTTCTTCAAAAATTAAAACCTTATTTAAATGATTTACTTGAGGACATTTTACATTGTCTTTCAAAATCATCATTATTACCAAGCCCTCAAATTTAAATGCATATCCAGAAAAACATCTCAAAAATTGAATGCGGTTACCAAAATGCAGCTATGATCCACAAGATTATCCAAGAAAAAGGTACTCATTACCACCCATACAATACTCCATTTACACCAGCAAATCCACATTAGAACAAATTAGAAGAGAACCCTTTCTAAAAACATATTTTCGCACAAAATCGCACTTCTAAGCGGCTTCAAAATGTCCGCTTCACTGCATCCATATACAACTTCACTCATTTGCGGCGGCTGATCCTCAATGCCTCAATGTGATTATCCGCGATCAGTTTGTTTGTTATTGATTATTTTCGTACAAAGTCTAAAGGTATCGGCACGACATTCAGTCCGGTTCATCTCCCATTGAACCAGATAATCCACTCATTTGTACGAACCAGGCGATCATCTTATATGAAATAGAGGAATTTCGTTGTGGACAAACAAAAAATTGTATGTAGAAAGTCGTGTGAGATTATAAGAATTGCTCAATGAAAGAATGAACGGCAAAAGGATTCGTTCGTGCCGCCTCTGACAATGTATTTGTGTTCCAGTTCTCGATGACAAATGTAAACAAAACGTGACAATGGAGTAAAGGATCACAATGAGAACGCAGGTAAAGGCAGACATGAGACTGGTGGGTGTCACTGAAAGTGGTTCCATAGCTGTGAATTATGTGCTAGACGGTTCCGACATATTTTTTTGGGTGTTTTCTTTAGACGCTCCCGTATTGGTTGAGATCTAGAGATAGAATTGTCTGTTATAGAAACTGCACTATAATTGTGGTGGAGACTGCAGCTATGGAATCTTATCGATGGACGTCAATTATTAGCTAAATTTATGTGTTTCAATATTAAACCTTTTTTATCATTTAGTAATTTGTAGATAATTTTTGTTTCTACACAATAAATATTTGAGTACATTAAATTACCTTTTGTGTTAGAAATTGTACATTTATGAACATGAAAAATGTAAGGACATGCATTTACAAATACATGTAAACATGTATGACCTATATGTTTGAACAGAAAAAAACTCATTGGTAACATTAAAAGAAAGTGTACAGAATCCTTTCTTTATAAAATAATGCAGCTACTTTAAATAAATCAACTTATTTCAGAGAATCTGCTTTCTAAATTTGTTGTAAGATGTATTCAAATTCGATACTTTCAAAAATCAGTTCTTTTCATCTATTTATGCCCAAGGACAACGATCACGCTCTCAAGAAATACTTAATCCTTTTGCACAAAGCGATACAAAGGGCATAACGAATTTTATTCTTTGTTTACTACCTAACCCTTAAGTTAATCCCCTTAATTATGAACATATATTTGTACAGATATTTATTGCGGCACATAAATCATAATATTTCACAATTTGCGCAGCTCACAATGACTAAATAGGTAGAATGTCTATTCAGCTAAAAGGGATAAGACAACTAATTGGCTATTGACCTCAGTTCTCCACCTGAGTGCAGGTCCTTTTTCGTGCAAGTATCAGTTCACGGTCAATTTGCGAAAACAATTTTGCAAACCATCCATTAATGTTCTTCGCAGATGTTTTTCGCCTAGCATTGAAATATAATATTGCAAGATCCTGCCAATTTCACGGAAAATTCTCCAGTTATATTGTACGTTTATCATATTGTAACTGCTTTTTAGATGTTTTCGCAAAGTTTTCTGAAAGGATTGAAGCAGCTATTTAAGGACAGTCACATAATAGAGGCAAGCAGTTAACTTCTCGGAAGAGTTTTGAGTCGTAAATTTATTACAATTTTAGTTTTTATGATTCATTTACGGCCCTTTTTGTGTAATATTGAGTTTTGACTTTTGTGTATTCAAAAAGGGATGTTTTAGGTTGCACACAATCAGGTTAATGCATAGTGTCTTCACAGTTGGTTACCAATTTTTCAAAATTCATAACATTTTATAAACAATAAAAATTATAGAAAATGCATCTTTTTTGCTGCAGTTGAAGAAGCTCATAGTTCCCTGAACGTTGTCTCTTTCTTATTGTTAAATGGTCGATGGCAGCAGGCACAAGATGCACCTCAACCGCATTTATCTTGTTGTCTTGTCCCTATACTCGCCTGGACTAAAAGAAGTCACAATTATCGACGGAAAAAATTCAGTAGGTGTTTTGAGTCTGCAGTCGATATATATTTTTCTGCATTTCCTTGTTGACTTTGAAATTTCGGCTACACCTAAATTTATTTACCTTTTGGTGACAAACAGGCGACACATAAATTAAATGCAATCAGTTAATTTCGATGACATGGGCACCTTCTTCAACTGCAGTCGGTATGGGGACATTAAAATATAATATTAATACGTTTTAGAAACTGTCCACTTTTCCTCACATATGCGCGAGACCCTGGACATTGGCGTGTGTGAAACAAAAGGCAATTTTCAAGAAGAATTATTGTGCTGCCGTTTGCTAACGTCGACGATTCAGGCGATATGACGCTGCCTTTAAATTGGTACGGACTACGGATGTATAGCAAAGGTCCCTTAACCTTTTTTTTATTATTTCGTTGGTCGTGACATCCACATTTACTATTAGTGAATGAAGAACAAAAAATGCAGTGCTAAGACGTTTCAAAAATACTGTCGCAGCACGTATAAAAAATCATTAAAAATTCATAATTAATAGAGTTGAATATTTTCTTTTGATGGCCTTCCGTTAAACGTGCGAGGAAACCGCGCACAACCGTCTGGCCGGTAAGAATTTATGCTAATTTTTAAAATAAATGGCCCCATTTTTAATTTCTCAGTTTCTGTAGCGTCTCCCGCATTTTCGCTGCGCCCAACGTGAGTATAATTTAAGCAAAAACAGAAGTTCTTATGTCAGCGGAAATGGAGGACCATTAATCGAAGTGAATGGGGTGATATTTTTCAAATTAAATAAATTTTCAATAATTGTGTGTTGCGAAGAAATGGTTGACATGTAATAAACTTCTGCTTCTTTTGCTGATATGTGTTGTTAAAGAAATGACAAGTTGTACCTTCGCTCAAAATCGTTCTAATCACCTATCAACATATTATCATATTCAATCAAGTCTGCTAATAATCGTTTGCTATTTCAATGAACTTAACGCACTCACTTTGCAGTAAAACGTAAATAATAACAATAAAACTCCATCCATTAGGATATCTCTCATCATCACCTATTACCATCATAATTATCAAGTCAGGTAAACGCGTATCTGAAGGCAACGCAAACTACTCGCATCGCGTCACTTCTCGATATGCGTATGGATATCACAAAATGAGCACATTATCACCAATTAAGAAGTGAATTAATATACCTGCAAATGAGACTATAATTAATAAAAATAAATAATAAAAACCACACATATACGTATACGTATGGGCAAACAGAAAATGTGCTCGTAAAACGAAACACGCAAAGAACATAAAATATAAGTAAAACAATAAGGCGATATGAAGAACTGGCTCCGTGGTATTGGGACGACCTGGCGCGACTCAATGGTTCGTTTAAAAGAAAGAGAAGCGGTGTAGTTTGAATGCGCGAGAAGTTCCACGGTGAGCTGGTAATACAAGGAGGCGAAAGATTGCAAGAAGTGCCTCACATAATAACATATAAAGTGTGTTTTGCAGTTTACATAATTTGCACGGCGGAGGTTCTACACATTCAACATCGGCTTATGCAGTGAAATTGAAAGCGTAATTTGGTACATTAATTATATTACTTCAAGGAGCTATATTACTTTTGCATTACGAAAAATTAATTGCAGCAAAACGTTTAATTTAATATTAGAATGTGTTTAACGATTTCATTCAGATCCTCAGAAGTATCTAACAACCAAAAAACAAAAAACAAATGTTTGATCCTATCCTAGAGCTTGGGAACGATTGAAATCTGTGGGTTTTTAGAAGTTGCGTTTTGTCCACGATGGACCGCCCGCCGAGTCTCCAGCGCTACTGAAATTCTTTTACACAAAAATGTGTTGCTTCTAGTCGCGGCTTTCACAGAATTTATGTCGCGCAAATGTAAATAATATCTCTGTTTTGTTTACTCCATATTAGGCGTCATTTTAAAAGGTTTTCGCGTATTTTTGCACAACAAAACATTATTGGTCCTAAGAAATTATTTAAATTAAAAATGACATATTAAACCTCCAACCGTCAAATAACTAAACATATTAACGAACCAGCTATATGAAAAAAATTATAAGATGACCAGCTAAAAATCTTGCTCGTTCTTTAAGTCGATAGAATTAAATGCAGTAGCACTTTGAAGAAATTAAAGTGTGAAATTAATTTGATTAAAACGCGCTGGTGATGCGTATATCGACTACCGGCGATACAAAGTGTTTAAAAAGAACTAAGTATTTAATCATAAGATTCATGGTGAAATGAAAACACCCGCAAAAGCAAAGCAAACGAAAAGGTAGCCGCCTTTCTTCAATGAATTCTCGATGATTTGGCTAGTAAATCGCCCAATGAAACGCATTTGAGCAGTGACGCAGCTGAAGTCGGCTTATTGTTCATTGTTTAAAAATTAATTGATTTTTGAAAGAACGTTTTTTTATAGAAGATATTATTTTAAAAACTTGAGAATTTTTTGAATTCTTAGTTCGAAATCATGAATCAACTAAAATTTTAATTACTTTTATTTACAATAACTAACTTAATTTTAACAGTTATTTTTCAATAATAAATCTCTTATCTTCAATTTATTTATAATAAATTATTTTAACGTTTTTATGGCTAAACATTCATTTCTGTAAAGAAAAATTTCATCGATTTAAAAAAAAAATTATCCTCACTCATCAAAATTCCCCATCCCTTAATTACTTCTTCGAACTGCAGTCGCACAGGAATCCGACACCAACGTCTCTCAGTAGCAATAAAAGTTATTAATAAGATACCCGTGAGCACTATGAAGACAGCCCAACCTTGGAGAGCAATGCCCATGGGACAGTTTCAAATGTAATTTCATCGCAGCAATTAAAATGTAAACAAATTTCAAATCAATAAAAATGGTTTTATGTTAAATCAAATGCATCGCTGTTGCACATTACAAGCACATCACTGTCTATCCTTTAAAGTGCAAGCAGGCAGCATTGTGCTCGCCTCGTTGTGGTTCCTGCTAATCGCACACGAAAATCAATTTTCAATGCTATGTATGCTCTTACAACGCGGTGTCCGCAAGTAACGAGTGTGTCCAGCTATAAGATCAATATAAGACAAAAGGCTGACGAGCACATAAAAAGGCGCACAACACACACAAAACAAATAAATTTTTTTTCAATCATAAAAATTTTGTCGTTTCCACAAAATTGTGGAAAAAAGGCATTAGAAAATATAAAAATGTTATTTATTGCCTGAAGGCGCCATCAATTTTTGTCCCACTTTGTGCCCCTCGCCCCATGTTTTCCACTCGTTTTCCGTTCAAATTTATCGCCTTATATCGCATACACACACATTCGTTACAAACAAAAAGACACACCAAAGGGGGGACAAACACACAACAAATCTAAGCGAAAAAAAAATATGTGGAAGAAACAAACAGAAAAACACAACATCACACATAAACAGCATACGAGCAACGCACGTCCACATGCTCGTGTACCCGGCGACACTCAACATACCAAATGTATGATCGTCCACAGGGAAATACATTCATTTTCATATCAAAGATGTCATCAGCAATAAATAATAATTTTATCTTAATTTTTATGATATAAAATGTTAAATAATAAAATGGAATGAAATGGTTTTATAAAAAAATGAAAATAAATTCCATAATCAATTTGTGAGAAAATGTATGTATCGCCTGTTTTATCTTTTGTTTTATTAATTCATTAGAGGTCTCCGTGGACGGCTGGCCACTCCATTGGCAATATGGCTGAGAAACGGGTTGCCGCGCATATGCGTGATCAACTTATCATAAATAATAACACAACCGTAAATATTTTAGCATATTTCCAATGCTATATGGTTACTATCGAGTGTTATTGATTAGCACTGGCCATATACCGTCGATGGATACACGCAAATATGTGTGGCATTAAATTCCATCATAAATTCACGTTGAGTGAGTGTACTTTGCGGATCGCAGCTCGCTTACAAATCATAAATGTGGCCGGTGGAGTTTGGCTTATGTTTTCGGTTAGGTTGTTTTTTTGGGGGGATCTGTGCGGTCCTTCTGTGGGATGATTCTCAGAAAATATAATTGGCAAAAAGTTTGTTGATTTGCATGGAAATAGTTATATGGGAGCAGGGATTCAATCGAGATAACAACTCGCGAATTTCCATATTATTGGGTTGATCGTTTTGGCTTTTTGCATTACGATTTGAATTGGAGATAGGAGCCAATTTTGGATCAGTTTTTTAGGTTTGTCGAATGCACTTTTTTCCACAGCAGAACGATAAAGATTCTTTTTTAAATAATATGCTAATATATGTAACAATTTCATTTTTGATCAATAAACAAAATCTATTACGAAATGCATTCAAACGAATTTTTATCACCACATTTTCAATCTTTTCTTAAAAACCTTCGTAGGGCAACAAAATAAATCTACTAAATAGTTCCGGCATAAAATCGGGGTTACCTAACCATTAAACTATTGATCCTGATACACATCAAACTGTTGTAACGGTAACAAAGCACAAAAAAGAATTAGATCAAATTCGATATTACTTGTATCACACAATACTGATTGACTTACGTCAAATAATAGCTTCCTGTGACACATAAATTTCATAAAAAATGCTCCGAACATGAATTCAAAACCTCAAACTTTAAAGATCAAAACAATTGATATTGCCATTCAAATCACAAAAGGATACGAGAGACACCCTTTTCAAATACCTTGGCAATTCCGAAAACTAAAATTATTATACAAACACTTCCGCTCCTCATCCTGGTGCTACCGAATACCCGCTGCAGTTGCATTATGCGACAAGCGTCACCCCTCCAGATGATCACATTTATCATGTGAATGGGAAATCTGTCATCGTATTTGCGATCGCATCTTTATCCATATGTATATTGATGACATAAATATGATAAACTAATGTCAACCTAATGTTTCCTCAAATCATAAAAACATATCTCATTTATGGTGATTTCATTTCGGGCTAATGCGTTCATGTTATCCCCGACTAATGCACATAGCACTCCACTCGGCACAGAATCCTCCCCTTTAGCGGACACGACAAGATGCAACAAAGACGCAGCAAACTGCCGAACAAATAAGCTGTGCCACGTGTCTCTCACATATGCATCTAAGTAGTCAGCATGTTTTAGGTATTTGCGCTGCAGCTTCCGTGTGTGTGTTTCAGATTCCTTATTATAAGGGAAACAGTTATTACTAATTTATTGTCATAGTCGAGCCCTCCATAATTTAGCGAATTTATTAAGGAATAAATGTTGTAATAACATCTGCAACGCATTTAGTCAATGTTATAAACTACAATAAACAAAATCTTTAAAAACGTACATATGTGATTTTATATTATTATTTATTACTGTAAGAAAAATGTAAGAATTATAAAAAAAAAAATTTACATACAATTTTTTTTTATTATTATCCTTACCTAAAAGTGAATTCAGTCAACCGGAAATCGCGTGATTTTACTTCAATTACACAATTTTCAGAACAGCATTTATGTATGTATGTGCGGCTAAAATGATTTGATTACGATGTTGTAAGAAGCCCTTAAACGTGCCACTCACAAGTCGATCACACACAATTCACACGCACAAAAGTCCTTTTAACCATTTGCCTTAATTTATTATGCAATTGATTATTATTTCAAGGAAAGCAGCGGTTGATTATGTGGTTACACTAATTTCAAACGTCAATTTAGTTATTAAAGGTTATTTTCTACAAATTGAGGCACAAACTCTTTCACTGGACATGTGGAATACAGGAATTATTTAAACCATGGTCGAATAGCGATCAAAGTGGACATCCGGTTGATTCACATAAAAACAAAGGAGTGGCTAATTCGCACGGTGATCGCTTTCGATGGACGGTGGTCGCATATTATTCATATGCTTCCGCAATTTATAATGCTTTTGCTTTTGTACTCTTTCGTCGTATTGGAAATTTTATGTGAAAATTTGACAATTGTGCCAGTTTGTCGGCTTCATTTGAGCAAAAGTGTCATGTCGAAGAATTACACAATTCATTTAGCAATTAAACAATATCCGGGTGAGAGGGAAGAAGCCACAAAATATATTTACATGAATAACATGAATTATGGTAAGTATTTTATTTTTTGTAATTATCTGAATAGCTTTTTAACTTGCCATAATTGTCTACAATAAAGTCGACAATTTCAATCATTTCAATGTAGTTCGACACCCATTAATTATTTCCAATAAAATCGTGAATGTCTCAAATCTCAAAACATAGGAAATTAATTCAAAGACAGTTTACACCGCTGCTACTTAGTTGCACAATTACTGCAGCATAAAAAGAATCGAACCGATCTGCAGCGGCTCCGTTTAAATGCGAAGGCGACTAAAACAGTTCAGGCCGACATGCAATCAACTGCATAAATGCAACTATGACTGCCAGAGCAAATAATAATATCAAAAAACAAATAGTTGCCACATCGATGTCATATAAAGCGTCAACATAAATCATAAAATGCGCGGTTTTCCTGTGTTGCTGAATTTATTCCCTCTAATCAAATATACACTCTGGGATAGTCTCGTCTGTTTATTCCCACTTCCTCAGATCTTGAGTAGCAAATGTGCGCGAAGAGAATGACGTGACGTGCCACGCCGCGCCGTCGGCTGCACTGCATCTTGCCGCACCGCGAAATGAGTATCACATTT
>JANSTS010011298.1:27990-40860 GCA_026546915.1 Sylvicola fuscatus
GCCGCGCCGTCGGCTGCACTGCATCTTGCCGCACCGCGAAATGAGTATCACATTTCATTTTGTAAGACATATTTTATAATGAAATACCGTTTATTGTTTGCCTCTATCTCTCCACATTTGCTTATGATCGTTTGACAGTTTCGGTTTATATTCAAATTTATCGATCTCACTTAGGCGAAATATGCAGATTAGTCGCGCTTTTTGTAAGCAAATGTTGTCACATGAAGAACAGCACGACCCAATCGCGGCATGAAATCAAAAGGGACGGATTTGATAGAGTTACTTTAAAAATACATTTCTATTTCACCGAAGACGGCTGGTCTTTATTATGGCGATGATTTGCCGACAATTGAGAAAACTTTACCCGAATTTATTGATTTCAGCTGGTTCGAGGTCATTGCAATGTCTCAGCCAGACGTAAACAACCCTTCGACGTGTATTAAAGGCACCGCCATTTAAGAAATACGAACCCAGTAGACACGTTAAAGCTATGTGACTACCCTTCAATCCGGCTGTCTGTACGAGTATTGTTTCACAAGATTGCAAATTAAAGTCTATAAATGATCTAATGCTATATATTTTCATCCCCTATATTTATGAGTCGCTCAAAACCGGGTAGATATAGATGACGCAATTCAGCTCCAATCAGACCTAAACACAAGGACAAGAGCGACCGGTTATTTTAAGATTAAATAGCAAATATTAGAATTCATCCCCCTTTCAGCTGCTGACATATTCTGACAAAAAGGGATGAATTTATATGCACCCCACACACACAAGTTGGAAAATGATGTCTCATTGCGTTTATTGTAACATATTTCATAAGCATCATCCGACATTATGTTTACTTGTGCAATGTCGGAACAATAGCCGCACATCCAGCCGCAAGGGGTGACTCAATAGAACCCGCCTCAAATGCGTGAGCGCTGGTGTGTCACCCGAATGTTATGTGTGCCCTTCTCGCAATGTTCTATGCTCTATGCTCATTGTGCAATATCTACAATTGGGGTTAACTAGGGGGATGAAATTATGATAAACTATGTCTCTATTGCTAACGCTTCGTGGCGTCTGCATGCAAAGGGGTGCGTTCTGTTCAATTCATCATAACCGCTTTTGATTGGATGGGTGGAGCGAAACGTTTATGGCAATTTTTTACTTCCACCCGTATTTATGCGGCGCGCTTTATAAGGGTTGAAGTGCGACTATTTAATTCCTGCTTACAGTGCGTACACATTGCGATGCTTGATTTGTATGTGAATGAATGTATGTTGGGCAAACGCTGAACATAATTAGGCCTTTGTTAAAAATTTGTGTGCTTCCAGCCAGTGACGCGGCTGCTGTTTGGGGGATGAATTTTCTTGTGTAAAATGCAAATTGGCACAATTAGGCTTAACTGAATTTATTGTCTTTAATATGAACATTTTCACTCAATTTAATGGGCATTCTTTGCGATTTATTCAAGGATAATTAAATGCTGTACCTATGCACAAATCCGCAGCGATGCAACGCAGATTGGCGCATTACGAAATTGGCATGCACAAAAAGGGTCAACATTTGTCACCAGGTAATGAATGTGCCTCACACGAAGCGTGTGTGTGTGTGTGTGTGCATTCATCTTGAATAATGAGTTGTTTTCCTGTTGCGAACAAAGAGTCCTGTTTTTAAGTAATTAATGTAAAAAAAAAATCTGCAAAATACAACAACAAAAAAAATAAAGACTTCAACATTTAAATATTTATATTTTTAATTTTATTCTTCTTCATATCTTTCTTTCTTTTTTTTATATTTATATTGTTGATTTTAAGTTTTTGATATTTTCTTCCGTATTATCATTAAGGAATATTTTATACATAAATTACTTTAGTTAAATCATTTACAATTACATAATAAGCTATGATCTACATACATTATTAGCTACATAATTAAAACATCTCTCTTGTACGCCTACACAAAATGTTTATGCTGATTTTCGCAACGACTAACGTTCGCACCATTTCTTTAGCTGTCTTTTACTAAATCTTTTAATCTACGGCCTGATCCGATAAAGTGGTATTTCTATAGTTGTTTGTGTTAATGTTTCTTGTTATAAAAATCAGTTCCGTCGATCGTTTCGTCGCTCGTCCGGGAGGCACCACGTGGAGGCGATCGACTCCACCTCCCTTCATTGAATTTTTTGTGATTTCTTTTGTTTTCTTTTTTATAATCTTTCTCAGTTAAAAACATTAATTTAACACCATTGCGTCTCCCCCCGCGCCATGCCGTCTTCTCTTCTGCATTTAATCACAGTTATGACTAGTATTTATGATTTGTTTTCCACCAAGTTTCTTAACCCTATTTAACTATACAAAAAAAAAATCAATTCTTTTAAAGAGTTTCATTGCGATCCGGCCAAATTGTTGAGTAACTTTTAATTATTTCTATTTTTACATTAAAACTGTTAATTTTTTTCATTTTTTTTTTGTTTTTTTTTTTTTGGTAATTGGAATAAACTTTTAATTCCATTTGAATTCGATCCGAAGATCTCCGTTGAAGCAAGCCATTTCAAACCGCATGATCAAACACTTTGGCGCGCACGCCAATCACCAATATGTTACACAGCGCACGCGCACACAACACTCACACAAGCCGGCGCGAACCGCGCTTCAGGTGGGAGAGATCTTATTAAGCGATTAGCTCCTCGACGGATTGTTTGGTCTGGTCATCGCTATTAGCATCTAAATTGTCACGATTAACCGTCTTACTTTCGTAGTGGAGCTTCCACATTTTCGGCGACGGTGTCGTTGATGTGGCGCGCACCGGCGAATGATGACTGCTGTGATGGCTGTTGTTGTGATGCAGACGATGGTGATCGCCGCCGTTCGACAACGGTGATGTCATATGGTGATCGTCGCATGGACTGCTGCTGTTGTGGCGGCTGTTGGCCGCCGCCGCTGCAGCCGCCGCCGCCAAACTTCGCTGATGGTGATGGTGCATTTTGTCGCTGCCGCCGGTCGGTGACGGCGAGGACATGTAGTGCATGCGTTCGTCGGCGGCGAATTGGCTGCTTAGGCCGTTTAGAGCGGCACTGTATTTGCTGGCGAGATTCAGCAGCGACGGCGGTGGTTGTGGGCCGTTACGGTCGTCCTTGGCGCGCGCTTGATCGAGACCGGGCATGCCGTGCGGGAGGCGTCCCAGCAAGTGTGATGGTGGGTATGGGTGGAAGAAATCGGTGTGACGTTGCAGGAATTCGGGATTCTGCAGCATCATCGGCATGGAGCCGTTGAATGGCAGTTCAAGGGACATGCGGCGACCGCGACGTGAGGCACCACTCCATGTGTGAATTCCCATGTGCACCTATCAATGAATGATGATTTTTTTTCATGAGAATTTTTGCATCGGTATTTTTTTAGGGTATTGGACAAAATTATGAGATAGGAATTTTTTGAGATTTTTATTTTAAAATAGGGCAGACAGACTTCAGTGAGGGCTAATGACCGAATAAAAACTGAACCTACCTTCAAGTTGCCCTTTGTGGTGAACGCTTTTTGGCAGACGCTGCACACAAACGGCCGCTCGCCGGTGTGGGTGCGCATGTGTATTTGCAGCGCCGACGTCGAACTGAAATTCTTCTGGCATATGTGGCAAAAGTGTTTGTTGTCGGCGTCGACGGAATTTGCACCGCCGCTGCCGCCATTGCTGCTCGGTATTGGCTTCAGGTGATTCACGTCGATCTTAATCGGCTGATTAAGCAATTGCGACTGCGAATGGAATTGCTGGAGACGCTCCAAATGTGATGATGGCGGCGATGACAATTGCTTGTCCTCCATTTGTTGCTGATGCTGTCGCATCAGTGCATCTTTAGTGATTGATGGCAGATCTTGGGAATCGGATACTGCAAACAAACAATTGGATATTGATTTTATATGTTCATACATACGAAAAAAAATATTATTGCAAAACAAAATGGAGTTTATCTCATATATGAATCGTATAGATTAATTAGTTAATTAATTAGCTGATCCATAAATAGAACAGAATGCGCATGCTCGACAGAATCATAAGTGGATTAGTTGAGCTTGAACAGCGCGACAAGAATGTAGAAGCAAAATATCCATCAAACAAGAATTTATTTATTATAAGATGCTGGTAAACACTTACACAATGGTCGCTTGGGACTCGGCGTCTCAATCTCAGCGGGTGACCGTTTGATGCCGGGCTCCTGCTTTATGGCGGCGGCGGACACATCAAGCATCATTTGGTAGCGCTCGTGTGGCGATTGAAAGTGCGGCGGCAGTGAACTGTGACGCTCGAAGCGTTCGCTGTCGCTCAGCTCGGGCGACTTGGGACTCAGTTCAGATTCGGTTTTGACGCGAATCGTCGATGGCTCTTTGGGTGGTGTCGGCTGGGCGGTGGGTGTCAGCGGCTGGGCGTGCATGCTGGTGGGTGACGCCGGTATTATCGGTCCGTCCATGGAGGAGGTGGACACGGGCGACATTGACGGTGGCGCCTGCGATGAGCTGGCACTCATGCCGGATTCGCGACCAGATAGACTGCCACCTGGCGGCATGTCACGCAACTTGTGAGTCATCATGTGTTGTTTCATGTTACCCTGCAAGATGGAAAGCACAAACAATCAGATTGGTGGTTCCATGAATCAACTATGTTGATATAATTTTTTTAAATTTAATGTGATTTAATTTTTATTTTTATAATATTTTCAGTTACTACAACAGTAGTAAACATTTAAACATATAAAAATTATAAACATAAATTGTTATCGATTGAAGGGCCGGATTATTTGCAAAACATGTTTTTTAATTAAATTTTAAATAATTTTTTTTTTTGGTATTAAAATGATTAACGAAAAACAACAATTTGATTGAATTTCCAATTAAATGTAAATTAAATGTTTTATTTTTTTAATTATTATTTTTAATTTTTAGTAGCATGTTATGTTTTGTTTGTTAGAAATTCATGTGTTTGAATTTGATTTTTAATTTGACAACTTACATAGATTTGGAAATGAAGGGTTGTATGGATGAGCACTTCATTCTATAACAAAAAGGCGAAAATTGTACTTTTAATGAACAAACAAACAAATTATAATTTAACAAACAAACAATTGTTCTTTATAATTAATCGGTAAAAAACAGTAAAATGTTGGAGACTTTAAGTTTAAATTATTGTCAAAGTTAATAACATGACTTGTCGCAATATTTTTTTATTTTCAAATGATAATTAGAACCGAAAGCTGCGCAGCTTTTACGTGTGAGAATATCGTGAATTCTATCGCGTATCTAGCAGCAACATAAGACGCAAAATGTTGCATAAAATAGTCGTCGTCATATTTTTCTCGCGTTTAAATATAATCATCATCCCATAGACCAATTATTGCCGTTTTATCCGGCACAAAAAGGTAAACAACTTGTTCAATATTGTCAGGACAAATGAGATAATTGGACGAACAAGACAGTAGAAGTAATATTTTATTGTTCTGTTTGTCTCAATATTTTTGTCGTCGCGAGTTGCAAGTGTGCGCGAGAGGCCGCGCTTCCGATATATCGCAAAGAATCGCATTTGTAGCAATTGAAAAATCTCTTCAATTTTCCTTATTTTCAGTCTCGTTTTGTTGTTTTGTGTGTTTCTTATTTCTTTTCTTAAATCAACGGCGTACAGCGAAATCGTTTCATATATACTAGCTTATGCGCGCAAAGAGACAATCAGAAAAGAAAACTTATTGTACGAGCTTTGTGTGTAAGGAGCCAGAGGAGCCCAAACGATTCGCGGTAGCTGTGCAACGTGTAAGCTCACCTTTGTTGTGAATGCCTTTTCACAGATTGAACATTTGAATGGCCTCTCTTTGGTGTGACTTCGGTAGTGGATCTCGAGTGCTGATTGACATGCAAATGTTTTAAAGCATATTTTGCATGTTGTATTGCCGCGGACACCTGCAAACATAAATAAGCACACGTTTAATATTAAATCAAAAAATCTCAGCGGCTGCTTCGTTTTGAAAGTTTTCAAGCATAATTATTTATGAATTTATTGTGTACATAGAAAGATATAAGATTGGCGCGCGGTAATTGTGTGGCGATAGTTACCAGCGTAACTTACTTCAGCGCTGGAGCTTTTTATGTTAAAAAGCGTGCATTTTGTTGTAAATCGGCCGCCTTTATAAAAAGCGTCGTGTACTTGTTTAATGGTTTTATGACAGCTGCTGAATGTGCACAGGAGCGCGTTTCATTCTGCAACAGGTGAATTGGGTAATTGCTGAATGACTGGGTGATTTATTGGCTTCTTATGTAATTTTTACAATTAAAATGCGCGAGTTGCAGCTAAACTTTTGCAAAACAAATTTCAATATCAATTGAAGTGACTCAATAAAACTGTTGAAAAAAATTCTTAAAATTGAAATCAAGGCCCCGGATCATTTAAGATGACTCAAAGAAACCAAGGCTGCAAGAGATTTTCCGTCAATGCGTCTCAGCCACAGATGCATTGACTCTGCCAGCAGTTGCAAGAAACGCGCACAGCCGCACGGCATGACACATTACACACAATATGTATACACAGTCGCGATAAATTTCGCTTGCACTGTGCCCAAGTAAAACAGTGCATCGCCAGATTGATGTGCATCTTAAGTAAACAAGGGGAGAATGAAGATAAAGGGCGCAGCGCGAACATTTAATTATTGCCATAAAATAATTCCGCATGTTTAAAACGGCTTTTATGTATGCGCGCGCCGCTGGAACTGGCTCAGAGTGCGATGCCATCCCTTTTTCTTCACCGGTAATATCCAATCAACGAAAAACAAAAATGCACAATGAAAATAAATGAAGATTACAACAACAACAACAACAAAAAACGTGTATGAGGGAAATGGTGCACGCGGTTAAAATGATCGCCGACCATTTTTCTTGTACGTGTAAATTTCCTCAACCCAAAGCCTTTTGTGCGTGTGTATTTATTATTATCATTATTATTATTATTATATTTCCAATAAAAAGCAGTAAGTTTAAACGACATAAAGATAAGCTGGTGGTAAAAGAGCGCACAAACCGCCAATATTATTGTGAACAACCAGTTTTATTTATAAACATATTTTGTTGTGTTTTTATTCAAAGCTTTACATTATCGCGCTTCGGTTTTTCAGTTTTTCCCAACCATATGCTATGGCTACTCGCGGCTCATGGCTGCTGCCATTCAGCGCGATGTTGACATATGAAGCGTAAAAGAGAATGACTAAATGCGCCAAAAGCCCCACAAAGAATTATGAATAAAATAAAAAGCATCATCATCACATTGAATGGACAATCAAACAAACAGACAACATAAAAAACATAAAAAGTACATGCATGACGAGATATCCCAGGTACATTGGCCAGGAGATTCGCTTTAATTCAAAATAAATGTTTATTTATGTGCGGGCGCTCATATTTAAGTCAAGTGTAGATCACCACTACAGGTTAAGAACGCCGACTTAAACCTACAATTCAACTGATTGGACATGCGCACTCTCAAACCAGATACACGCCAAGGCTTACTAATGCGCGCTAAATGATCGGCCATTTGTAAAACTTAAGCACAATGAATCACCCCAATCCGCAGCTTGTCAAATCTTTCATATCTTCCTTTGTGTATGTGCACAATTAAATTCATAAGATGTAGAAAATCTCTGCAGAAGACAAAGATGTAGTGAACTGTGAATGTGAACTTACCGGCAAGTGCCATTGGATTGAACGGGCCCATTGGAGCGACGGAATGAGCGAGCGAATTCAAAGCGTTTGACATCAATGGCGATGACGTGGGATCAGCACCGTGCGGCAAAAATGGAAACCGTGGAAATCCGGCCATGTGTGGAGGTGGAATCGGAAGGTTCTGCTGCCGTTCAGACGATTGCTGTTGCTGCTGCTGCTGCTGCTGTTGGACTGACGACGGACTGTGCTTGTTGTTATCGGAGCGCGGCGTCAAATCGAGCGCACCCTGCAAACTGTCCGCGCCCATCGGTGCCGGCGACGAGTCGGCGTGCATACGTGGACTGACTAGTGGACTCTTATCATCACCGGTGCTGTCCATTTGGCTGGCTACCGAGGCGGCGCGTGACACATTGTCAAGCGACTTGCTGTGCTCCGAGTGCGATCGCTCACGCTCCTCATGGTACTTTGACATCGACCCATTGGGATTGGAGTCACCCGAAATTGAGCCGGCATTGGACGTGTGATCGCCGTACATGCTGCCGTCGTCCTCCATATCCTCGTCCATAAAGTCGTCGTTGTCGCCGTTCGACGACTCGGGACCATGGCCGCCCGGATGCATGCCCGGCATGCCGGGGAACGCAAACGGATTCAGGCCCATGGGAAATGAGCCCGGCGACATTGGTGGAAATTCACGGATCTCGGCCGCCTGAATTTGCTCTATCGTCAGGTCAGTCGGCTCGCCGGTGTGCAGGCGAATGTGTTGCTGTAGCACCAGCGAATTTGTGAACTTCTTGTGACACACGGGACATTGATGTGACGTTCGTACGGGTGGCTTCATGCGATGCACGCTCATGTGTGTCTTCAGATTGCCTTTTGTGGTGAATGCGCGTCCACAAATGCGACACCTGAATGGACGCTCGCCGGTGTGCGTGCGATAGTGCATTTGAAGTGCACTGCGGCACGACAGAACCTTGTGACATACCACACACTCGTTAGGATCGGTGATTTTGTGTTCGATGTTGTCGACGAGCTGTTGCAGCTTTGACGTCTCAGAAGATTTATCAACTTCAATAAAGCTTTCCCAAGAATTGTCGTTGCTGCCGGGACGCGGCAACATTGACGGAAATATTTTCGCCTCGCCCGAGTGGAACATAAATGGGTTTGTTTCACGCAGTGACCCAGTACTACTGGGTGATGACTTTGGTGGAGGTTTCGATAGGTTTTCCGGTTGATCACGATCATCGTGATCCGTAACGGATTTGTCCATAGACATTGAACTCTTTTCTTCGCGCCATGATTTTGGTGTGATCGGACTTTCGGGATCTTTCTCCTCAATTGGCTCTGGGGTAGGTGTTCGTGCAGGCTGTGGGCTTTTTTGCGGCTCCTCCTTGATAACCGGCCGTGGTGAAACCGTTGGAGAGGAGGCATTTGATGGCTTGCTCAAATCAGCTGGACCATCTTGCTCTTGTGGTGGTGGTATTTCGCGGGGTAGTGCACCAAAGAATGGATTGGGATGGCCAGCGGCTGTCATCTGCTTCAGCAGTTCGAATGGTGGTCGAAACAGAGAGAGCCCCGACAGGCCAGGTATTGGTGGAAATGGCAACGACATTGGAACTGGTGGACGCTGTTGTGACGACGACTGTGGTGGTGGTGGGGGAGGTGACAGCGATGACTGGTGTCCTGGCGGTGGTGGACCCAGCAGAGGTGGATAGAATTTGTCTAAATGCTCTGGAATCGGATTAGGATTCATCTGGATGTGAGGGAACTTTTGAGTGTGTCGTTGAAAGTGCACTTTTAGATTGCCCTTTGTGGTAAAACGACTGCCACAAACATTGCACTTGAATGGGCGTTCACCCGTGTGAGATCTGATATGAATTTGTAACGCCGAATCTGAACCAAATACTTTCCCGCAGTACCGACAGCGATGTTTGAAGAATGGCTCATTTCGGCCACCTTTACCGTCGTTCTTGAACGCAAGCTCATCGGTGAGGTTGCCTGACAGAATACCTTTGGACGCCGAGTCTAATACTTCTTCGGCGCGTTTTTGGAGCATCTCCAATGAGTTAAGACCATCCATGGGAGGATCATGATTTGTTATGATGCTAGAAGCTAATGAGGAACTTGTGAACGGAGAAATACCATAATCTTCATTATTCATGCTGTATGGTATGTCGCCTTTGGAGCGCTCATCATTTCTACTGATGAGGTCGCCGTCAGCGTCAGATTTGGTATCCGCTTTCGCGTTTATATCATTTGGTTTGTTGCCTCCCCCGCTCTTCTCCATATCAACGTAATCACCGCCATTCAGACGGTCACAATTACGTGCCTTAATTGCATCCTCAATATCCATGCCCTCGTCATCTTCACCCTCCTCAGCGTCGTCGTCATCCTCATCATCCTTGTCCTGACGATTTATCGACAACTGTGATTGCAACTGCTGAATCAGTTGCAGCTGAAACAATTGCTGATGCTGCAGCGTGAATAGCGTCGACTGCAGTACAGCCAACTGTTTTTGGGAGTCCTCATTGTTTGAGCTGTTTGCCATAGCAGCGGTAACGAACTGTGCCATCTTTTGCAGGGCTTCCAGATTGAAATAACCCGGCGGATATGTGCCTTCTGTCATTTCTTGTAACTCTTGTTTACCTGGCTCATCCTCCTCCTCGCCATCACTGCCATTGTTATTGGCGGCATCCTCCTCTTGCTTCGCCTGTTTCTCATCTGTGCATGTGATCGGTGCTGCCGCATCTTCAGACACCATTGCATGGAAACTGTCTGGTTTCATGGCTACTGGATCGGCGGGCAGACTAACTGCTGAGGCGGCTGTGAGACTATCCATTGCAGGTTGTTGGTTGGACTTAACGGTTAGGCAGCCTACACGATGATTGTCAAGAAGTTGATAGTCATCGAAGAGTTCGTCACAGTTTTCGCAATTCAGACGATCAGTTTCAGGAAGAAGGACATCTTCTTCGGAACCGGAGCTGGTGCCGTCACCTGAAACGCAAAAAATTTAATTATTACATTTTGCGAATTATAAAACTCAGCTACGGATCAATTGACGGCAAACATAATTTATTCGATTGTGACAAGAGACCATGAGACAGAATATCAAGAAAAGGTATACCATACAGTATTCCAAGGAAATTGTCAACCGAACCATAAGAAGTTGACACTCTTTTCGCACTGCAAAAGCTAATTGACTGCTGTGATTTATAACTTGACTGAATAATATTGATTTACTAACTTGATTTGAATTATTTATTACTTTTTTCTATTGGCTGAAATTATATTTTTAATAAGTGGCCAGTAGTAGTGCAGACGGAGCGGTCTTTAACTGTAGTTTCGCGCCATATTAATAACGCTCGACTTTCACGCGTCTTAATTCATTTAATGAAAAATAACACCCGACATTGGTGGACTGAAATCTCTAAGACAGACCTAAAAAAAGTCACACAAACTCATTAGCGAAGCCGCACATTTTTAGCGTCTTTGTGGCGTAAACAAAAAATGATTTCAAATTTATATAAGCAACCGTCAAGTAATAATATTCTTTTGTGAGTAAATTAATTAATTTTCTTATTTATCACAAAGATCCAAAGAAAAAAATAGCAAAATGGAATATTTCCTACACAATTTAATTCTTTAATAATCACTCACAAATCACAGGAGTCGTCAAAAGATAAAGGAATGGCCGCTTTCAAGATCGTTTGATATCGCACGAGGATGAGTTTAATATCTATTCATCAGGCCCACAGAATGCAGAAGCGATGCTCAAACAAATTTCATTTAATTTATTATTTTCACGCACAACGCAAAACGCAATTTATTTATTTAAAAATGTGTTAAGTCTTTAGCCTACCTAGCTTACTAGTTCACTAATCGATTATGAAAATAAACTCTTCAAGAAAATGTGAGGAATGTAAAAGCTCACGCGCTTTTCACACACACTGAAGAAACACATTACAGGAGATTAATTAATGTTTCGCTAATTTCAGCAAGCAACTGCATAACGGACAATATTATTCTTCAATCGCGGCTGTTATTGGTGTGAAATATTACAGCAAATTGCTGCTGCTCCACTGGCATGTTGGTGTTGCCGCGAAATATTTGTTTAATTACTCCAGGGAATATGTTTACACCATTTTTGTCTTACTTTATTGATTTAAGCTCATCAATTTTCAATCATTTTCACCTTTCAAAAATTATTGGCCAGTGCCAGAGCCGAACAAGATACAACCGCTAAGAAAAATTGTGCGGCCATTTCAGTGAATTTATTGGAATTTTGAAAATGTTTGGCATTTATCTTAGCTGTAAAGCTTTTAAGCTGAATGTATCTGTAATGTTTACCGAAAATTTGCAAATGAATTAAAATTGTTCAACTTTCTTTCCTTACAGAAAATGCATGAGTTGAGCACAAACAAATTATACCAATAATATTTTAAAACCAGATTAATGTATTGTGGTGCAATAAATGCAACTTCCTTGAATGCAAATATGTAGCTTAGTTAAAAGCAACGATTATTCAACTAAAAATGGTTATTTTGCAGCAAATTATGCCAACGGAAACGCATAGAAGTGCATGCACGGAGAGTACGTTACACTTGAACGTCTTTGTATGGATGCAAGAATGTCCGTAAATATGTATCTTACAAAGAAAGACGCCAAACAAGTGGAATATACCTGCATGGACGGTGCCAAGACGTGTGTGGATTATCGGCTGGAAATCTTGCACAACATTATGTTGCAACCCCGCTGAGATCAACACAATGTTGCATAGTAAACAATCAATGAATGCATGGTTTTGGTGAAAGTTCTATATGCATTTAGACAATAATTTTATGTAATGAATGATTTAATAACCGTTGCTAGTGCGCTAGTTTCAATGGCAGGTTTTATTTCTATGCAGCAACACAATGGCATGTTCGAAATTATGCTACAGAAAATCTATCTTGCAAGTGGAAAAGTGTCGTGAGTAGTTGAGAATAAATCAAATTCCTGCAGCAAATCTAAAAGAATATTAAAATTAATATCCAAGGATTTCAAGTTAGTAATTTGCATGAACTCAATGAATTTACATAAGTTTTTCTATGAAAAGCGCCGACAAACTTTTATGTTTGATTTGTGTCAACACTTGGCGTGTCTTGAACAACTTATTTCTCATTTTCCAATTGTAAACGATTGATTAATTACCATAAAA
>JANSTS010011309.1:1790-27749 GCA_026546915.1 Sylvicola fuscatus
ACTGGCCTTGTGCTTGATTTATCGTCATCGCAATAGCTAATCTAACTGGAAACTGCAATCGTTTGAATTGAAATGGCATATCCGTCGGAATCATCGGAATTCTTGGCAGCAACACATCTTCCTTCGTATTTTCCAGTAATAATTGTCGCTTCTATGAGATTGGGTTGTGGCTCCTTAACCGCAAGTCATTATCTATTGATTTGTATTTAATTTCATTACCATGAATTCGATTTGAAATGGAGCTGTTGGTAGAATTAACGTCAACATTAGTAGGTGCTAAAAACGCTCGTTCACACAACCATTGCTGGTTTCTGTAATTGCATTCGATGTTTGGAAAAACGCAGTTCATCAACTCTTCAACATCTTGCGTTCGCCTACAAAAATTATTTGGAAATGCAATACCTTTTTTTGTGTCATCACCGACCATTTTTCCATTTTCCAAATCCAGTAGCTGCTTAGCAAATTGATTTTCCGATGCATCATTTTGCAATTGCACACGCATATTTACTGATAATTGCAAAGTTATTACATGACGCCAAAGTGCTGAAGATTTGAGGCATGCGTTCAATGCATCTGCAGGCGTCGATCGAGGAATGACCGGTAATGTTTGTCGAAAATCACCATCTAACATTATGATGTGTTGTTTCTCAAATCTTTTGTCTCATTCCATATATTGATTTTACTCGTTTGAAACACTTTTCCCATGCCAGAATTTGTCTTAACATTTAATGTAGGGATCTCCGTATTTGTTAATGGGAATTTGAGTCCAGAATGCGCCGTTATGCCACCATCTAAAAGTAGTGTAGCTGCATTTGCGGACGATGCAATGGCCAATGCAATGTTGCTTTGCGATCGAACTTTTGCTCGAAAAATTGCCCATACAAAATAGGTTTTTACTGTTTTTTTTTAATTCCTGATCTTTAAATTTCTGATCAATCAGCCGGATAGTTTTAGAGTTTTAGCTGTTTCAGACAGACAGACACACATACATTTTATATACATATGTTCATATATAGATATCGATATAGATAATTCGTTTAGTATTTGCAACACAAGCCAAAGTTCATGGAGCTTTCATTTTGTGCTCCTTATGCGTATCAATCAGAGTCCAATGCAATTATTAATCACAGAAAGCAAGAGAGTCGTTTGAGGCATTTCGAATTTCTTTGTGAAAAATCATAAATTGATTTTACTGATGATGTTTACGGTGAGGTGGAAGTATTTTGAGCTGACATCAATTTTCTGACTCTTCTGTTCAATGATTTCCGACGGTTGGAAAAATGTCGTATTTTCAACAACAACAAAAAAATACTTTCAAATTTCAATTTAAAACAAAACATTAATTTAAAAAAAAATTATCAAATTGTGTTACCGTTTAAATTTCACTTATTGTGCAAGTATATATGGCTTGGATCCTTAATAGTCTCGAGTATTCATACACACACAGAAGAATACCGTCGAGAAACTCCAAGAGCCATATGAAAATAACCTGGCACAAGTGCCAATAAACACACAGTCACAAATGGCGTAATTTCCTCATCATACCTACTTAACATCTTTCTTCAGGCTTATCAAAAGGATATCACTTCAAGATCTTTTTTCCCGTCTCTTTTATTCGCAGTGCTTCATTTGTTGGATTAGCGCTGGTACTACAGCTTTTTATGTGCTAAGCCCACCTCCCGCAATGGTATCTTGGCATGACAACCGTCCACACGTTCTCACTTGTCTTCACTTCAATTTTATTGCACTCATTTCTACTATGTACATGGACCCGAGCAAAAAAGTAATATGAATGTACTTAAGGAGCCGTAAAATATACGAATTTCGACCGTGAAGTGCGTTTCGGCCCGGCTCTTTATTTATTTCGTTTCCATCTGAATTACGAGTCTGCTATCCCAATAAAATTGGTCCTCATCAGCCATGTACATATACTGTATGCATTCATTTGGAAGATGTGTTATGCATTTATTTGCGTGGAGAACTTTGTGCAATCGTTTTGCCATCATTTTTGTTTAGTCCTGGATACTCCTCAAAACCGACGCGGCACTTCAATTTGATTTCCTCTGCTGATTTATAATTTATGAGGGCACTTTTCTTCAAATCGAGTCTGTGCCATCTCTTGCTATACACGCTGACTATGGTTTTATTTGTTTTGAGACGACAGTAAACTTCTTCAAGTGAAGATGATTTAATTAAGGATAAGAAAGTTAAAGGGTGCAACGATTTCGCGGGAAGATGCCGCCGCATTAGTGTGCTATGGTTGGCAGAACTTTGATGATGATGCTGTTGTGTGCCGATCCTTATTGCTAGGCGGATTAAAGTTGAAAGCGTTAATTGCCCGCATTTGTTTTATGAAGAAGAAAATATCTAGAATCAAGCTAAAAGTACTTGATGCTGTTTTGGTGTATATAAATACAAAATAGAGTAAAAACTAAGACGCTTAGAGCTTGACGCTGAAGAAAAGTTTTCAGTCTCGCATTAATACTTAGTGCACACGAATAGAGTTGGTTAAGTCGTTTTTTGCTCAACATTTTTAATGTCGCTTCGACTTTTCGTCAGCTTTCTATAAGTATACATATTATTATTCATTGAAATTGATGCTTAAATTAAAACTTTTGGCATGCTCATATTTTCAATCATTTCCCCCCAGAAAATGTAAGTGAACTCAAAGCGAAATAAGACGACGATGCAGTGTAGGAAACGCATTCCTTTTTTAGATGATATTACTTTCTGCAGTTATTTCTGCATTTCTGAAAGCATCTGCAGGAAATTGAATTTTTGAATTTATAGCCCTGCTAGTAGCTTTGAAAATGCACACAGAAACATAGTTCCATCCAATTAAATTTTGGAAATTTAAATGAACATTGTTATGAATTCGGTAGACCTTGTTGAGTCTGTCTTGGCCGGTAATTTAATTGAGTTTTGTGTTATCTGACCAAAAACTTTCATGGTTGCAATGTATAACTATATTAACAAATGTCGAATTTTTGGCTTCTTCTTATCGAATTCCGTTCGGATACCTATCGAATCCTTCAATCGATTTTAAATAAGGACCACCAAATAATTGACGTAGGTATTATGTCAAAATATCTTTTTAATCCTTTGTGTTTGTCCTTTTTTCATACAAAATGTTGTTTTTGCCAAATAATAAAAACACAAGATCCTTTTTTCCCAATAAATAAATACATATATTTAGAATATCGCTATGGCGAAGCTCCAAAATTTCTTGAATTCATAAAAAAGTCTTTTTACAAATTAACTAAATTATAAAAATAGGTAATTTATCTGAGCATATTGAAAAACAAAATTCCTAGAATTCACTCACCCCATTCTCACTTTTTGTTATGTATTTGTATATAATATTTGATAACTCGGAATACTTAGTCGTAAAAATTAGCAAGAGCCTAATTACCACCACATGTGTACAACTCTGGCTTTTTTAGTGTCTAGTTTAGTTTTTAGCCCTCTTTCCCCTTCTTGCATAATTCCGTTATGTTGCCAATTTATATATTTTGTCATACAATTATGTTTATTAGATCATAGTAGTTGTTCAAATTAGTTTGCTGCGTGCTGGTCTTGTCCCATTTTTAGTGTAAAAAATTTGTGCGTGTAAATTAAAATCTATCAATCATTATATTTTCACTTAGCATTTCCTTTTTGATGAAAATTTCAAGAGAAGCATATTTCAACGCATAGAAATTGTCATCGGAAAAATTGCCATTTCTATGGGCCAGTGAAATTCCATTGAAATTTAATCAAATCGAAAATGCGCCTATCATTATGTCATAAATCATCAGCATGGCCATCATAATTTTTCAGACGATACATCTCAGATCCCAATGCGGCTAAAGACAGTGTTTTACAACGGGAGACATCGTGAGTGTTGAGTTTTTTTTACTTCTATTTCACCCTCTTTTTATTTGTTAATTTTTTTTTACCATTCTTTGTGTCGCTTTTTTACATACAATCATTGGTACTTGCTTTTAATATTATGGACTTTTATTGTTGTTGTACTTATTCAACAAATTAATGTAATTAATAAATTATATTGAGTAACAATATGGCATGAAGCTTTCGGTTGTCGCTTTAAAAGCATATTTATATATTATATTAGTGATTTTACATAAAAAATTATTGCGGATGAAATAAATTTTTTATTGAAGTCATCAACAAATTGTTGGAAAGACCATAATTCAATTTAAACGTTATTTGTTCGGAGCAATTACGATAAAATATTTTTCGAAATTTTAAACTTTCATTAATCATTCTTGCAATCAGTCAAACTTTTATCTACTTTGTGAATAAATATTGAATATTAAGCCCCTCGCTACCATCCCCCATGGAATTCCTTTTATCAGTTATTGACCTCTCCTTTCAATAATTATCCTTTGTTGGCGTTCTTTTATGCATCGCTTCAAATTGATTAACATCAATTCTTGTTGTTTCATTTGCGTTGCAGAAAATGCTTTCACGCTGCCTACTACTATCTGGATGATCCGCCATGCCAAGCGCCCACCTCATTGCTAATTGACTGGGAGGCGCCAATCGAAGTGGGTGGCGAAGTGCGCTCTGCTGTCTCTGTAAACGATTTCAACAGACACGTCAGTGAACTGCATGCAGACGGTGATATAGGATTCAGCAAGGAGTACGAATCCATACAGAACGACTGTGGTGTTGAGGAGTTTGCATCCGAACACTCGCAGCATCCAGAGAACAAGGGGAAAAATCGTTATCTTAACATTATAGCGTGTACGTTTCTTTTCATTGTTCATTGCTAATCCAGCGAAATCTCCTAAATGCAACTTGAAATTGTGTGTGAATTTAATCAACTCCACTCCTTATGTACAGACGATCACAGTCGCGTTCACTTGAGACCTGCACCTGGTCAAAAGAAATCGCTTGACTATATCAACGCCAATTTTATCGATGGCTATCAAAAAGCGCGCTCGTTCATTGGAACGCAAGGACCGCTGCCAGGCACATTCGACTGCTTCTGGCGCATGATTTGGGAGCAGCGTGTCGCCATCATTGTGATGATTACGAATTTGGTGGAGCGTGGTCGCCGAAAGTGCGACATGTATTGGCCAAAGGATGGTACTGAGACTTATGGAGTTATACAGGTGAAAATGCTCAAGGAAGACGTCATGGCCACGTACACTGTACGGACATTACAAATTAAACACTTAAAGGTAAATTCTGTTGTTACTTAAAAGTTTGAATCGGCGTAACTTACGACTCATGATAATTTACAGCTAAAGAAAAAGAAGCAATCGTTGACTGAGAAAATTGTGTACCAATATCATTACACTAATTGGCCGGATCATGGAACGCCTGACCATCCTCTGCCAGTCTTAAATTTCGTGAAGAAATCATCTGCCGCTAATCCACCAGATGCTGGCCCTATTGTCGTGCACTGTAGTGCTGGCGTTGGACGAACTGGCACCTACATTGTTCTAGACGCTATGCTCAAGCAGATTCAGGACAAAGGCCTGGTGAATGTGTTTGGTTTCTTGCGCCACATACGTGCCCAACGCAATTTCCTCGTGCAAACTGAGGAGCAATACATTTTTATTCACGATGCGCTGTCTGAAGCGATTCAGAGTGGCGAGACGAATATTCGTGCCAATGCTATCAAGGAGCTGGCCAATGATGAAGAGTTTATGCGCGCACAGTTTGAACTGATTACACAGTTTTCACCGAAAGAAGTACACGTGCTATCGGCCATGAAGCCAGTCAATCACCAAAAGAATCGCATCTCAATAGTGCCGCTGGAAGGCAGTCGAGTTCATTTAACACCACGGCCGGGTGAAGATGGAAGTGATTATATCAATGGAAGTTGGTTGCAGGGTAATTTATTCAGTATAATAATTCAAACACTAGCATTAACTAACACTAAAAATCAATTTAGGATTTAGACAACTTCGTGACTTCATCGTAACCCAACATCCAATGCACAATACCATTAAAGACTTTTGGCAAATGATTTGGGATCACAACGCACAAACTATAGTTCTATTGACATCACTGGATGATATTGTAAGTACACAATTTTAAAACTACATACATAAACCAAACGTTAATCCTTTTTCTTTAATTTTTCAGTCATTCATGCAGTTCTGGCCTGATGAGTCTATGACCATCGAAGGTGACTATTTCCGTGTTAAGTTCCTTGGCAAAACCAACAAAAACGACTATGTGTGTCGTGAGTTTTGTCTTCAGTCCATCCAGGATGATTACGAGTTAAATGTGAAGATGCTACACTGTCCCAGCTGGCCTGAGCTGAGCCAACCCTCGAGTATATTCAATTTCATCCTGGATGCCCATCAGCGCAGCAATGATCACAAAAATGGTCCCATCGTTGTAGTTGACGGGTAAGTGTTCTGCAGTCTGCATATTTCTAATGCTTGATGACTTCATGTTTCGTGTGTTTGTTCAGGTATGGAGGCACACAGGCTTGTACGTTCTGCGTCCTGGCCACACTCGCCATGCAAATTGAGTACGACCAGACGGCCAACATATACACACTCTGTAAACTATATCACAATAAGCGACCGGGCGTTTGGCTATCATTTAGTGACTTGCGTCTGATCTACGCCATCCTGTCCTATCTACCGTCTGATTTGGGATTGTTGAAATGCACGGAAATCCGCACGGAACTAGAAGATTGCACAACAGCAACACCCGACTTGTATAGCAAAATCTGTAGCAACGGTAATATAACGTCGACACTGAATCCAAATTGCAATACCAATAACACAAATGGTGCTGTTGTGGTCAAAATGAATGGAGACGATCGCGACGAGGATGACGACGTCAATGTCACTGATAACGATAAAATTAACGTATAGTATAGGAGCGTTCACGTCATTTATGATCACTGCACTTCTACGTCGTACTAATTGTTTTTATTACGTATTTTATTTTTTAACCTACATACATATTTCGATGAATTGCACTGCAATAGAGATTACAATTTGCATGTAGTTGCACAATCCATTGTTGAGTTTTTACAACGTTTAACTGTGTAAATACATTTATCTGTCTTCATCTACGATTGAGTAAGTAAATGTGATCGTTGAACTAAGTAAATGCATGTAAATAATAATTCTAATAATGTGTCCTATTATTTTACTCTCGATATGTTTAAAAGCGCCTCCCTTATTCCTTAGAATGGATTTCGTTGCGAAATGTTTGATATCAATTTCAACTTAATTTGATGAAAAGAGTTAGATGCAAAACAGTAAAAAAAATGAAGTCGATTGGGAAAATGTAATTAATTTCATTAAAAATGGTGAATACTCTACTTTGAAAGACTGGTTTTTCTACATTTTTTATATATAAGCATAAAGTTTACGAGGAAATTATACACAAACAGTTGATATGATAATTGTAATACGTAATTTGTAACTTTTGTTCAGTTATTTCGGACTAATTTCCTAACAGTTTTTCATTTCAAGTCAATGTTTGTACAGGAAAGCCCTGCCTGACAATGGTCTCCTTAACCAGACATCAGGAGTCTTGAAAAAACTTCTGTGGTGCCAGTATGTTAAACTTAAGGTAGTCTGTTATATATTTTACCCAAATAAATGAATTTGGATCATAACAGTCAGGGCTTTTCTATCCTAATCGCTTACATGTACATGAGAACGGCTTTCTTTCTATTCTTGTTTTCCTGATTGTTAACTAAAAGCTGAATGAGTGCATGTCACTTATCGAAATGTAATAGAGAGAAATACGTGAAAAAATCTTTAAAAAATAAATTATAAATAAAAAATTGTAAATGTGATTATAATTGTAAAGAACATATAAATCGTAAATATAGTAATGTAAACATTTAATTGTTAAGAAAACCACTGCGCATGAATGTAATATAAATAAAATTAGTTTTGACTAAATGTTTTATTGAAAAACGTAACACAAACACATGTAAATGAGAGAAAAAAAATCACACATTGGTTGCTTTAAATAAATTGTTTTGCATAAATAAATTCAATAAAACTAATTAATTAACATTTTCTATAGTATTTTTAGTATTAAATTAAATTGAAAAGAGATTTATTTAAACACAACAAACATAAATTACTAAATTGTTTATATATTATATATATAAATGAAACAAAATTAATATATATTATGTAAAAATAACATTTAAAATTAAAGAAAAATGTCTATAAATTAAAATAAAACTTGAAAACGAGATTTAACTGCTAAAGTAAATTTAATCAAATAGGTGTTACAAATAAATGGTAAATAATACAATATGTCCGAATCGTCTGTCTGCACGATATCGGTCATCATTAAACGCATAAACACATTCATTAGAAAAATTTCATTTTAAAATTGAGTGTCCAAAAACAAAACAGTGTAAGTAGGGAAGTAATAGTAAATGAAAAGATAAATGTAAAGCTTTTTGGAAAAGTTGTTTCCCAATGAAAACGCTACACTTGTATTGTATTTAAACTAATTTTGCAGTTTTGCAATGAAAACATGTTCTATGACTGCCTAGAAGTTTATTATTATAATGTGACTGGACCAATTTCTTACATTTATTCCATATCCCACCCAAAAATCATTTTTAATTTGAACATACCTTATGCCTCATTCTTCACACAATACTTTCTTTGCCTAAAAATTAACAACTACATATTTCAATTAATCTATTTTCATTTAAAATAAAATCATTTCACTCGTCATCAGCCACTCCTCCACACTTTCAGTGTCAAGCCAACAACACATTTTTTCTTATTATTAATCTTATACCAATTTAAATGTAATTTAAAATGCAAGAAGCGATTAATGATGGAAATAATTGCCATAGTTTACAGTTGCAAAACATATTTTTCATGTTACAAAAAATATTAAAAACAAACCGTTTAATATAAAAAATACATTTAAATGAAAACCCTAACTACATAAGTGTTTTACTTTAAATATATATAAGAAAGCAAAAATACAGAATAATGTGGAAAGGTACGAGATGAAGAGAAAACTTGAAAACCGACGATCTTAATACTAGTCCAATGTTGTGTAGCTCGAGTTGGGTTATTAAAAATACGATAAGACATTTAATTTAATCGATAATGAATAATTAATAAATGAAATCATATTGGTTAAGATCGACAAATTGGTAAACGACGAAAAATATTTATAGATACTGTATGTAAAATGTTAAATATACAAATCAATTGGACATAAAAAAATATCACACATATTCGGTACAGACAATTGATAAAATCAGTGTAAACGACAAAAAGGTCATAAATAAAATATAATATATTTTTATGTTCGAAAAAGAGCGTATTTTGTGAAATAATCAAATCACAGATATTGCAGTGAAATCTTTTTGTGTTTAGCATAAAATATTATTTGTAAAACCATTTTAATGATAAACACGAACATAAACAGCAAAAAGATTAAAAAACAAATATATACAGTCGAATTTGCTTTTTAAATACAATATATATAACGGCCTTTTCATTCCAATTTAGCAGAAGTTTTCAGCTACTCTGGAATATGCAATCACTAAAGTTTTTGTCAAGCAATCGTAAACGAAATAAAATAAAGTTTTTTATTTGAGGTTCTGGAATCATGATCCTATCAATATTTCGTCGCTCACGCCGTGTAAATGCCCTGTTTTGTACTCAAAAAAGAAACCTGAACGTCCAGGAGCATGTGAGCTACACGCTTCTAAATGAAGCAAATATTGCCACACCCAGATTTGGGGTAGCTAAAACTACTGAGGAAGCTGCTAAAATCGCCGGAGACATTGGTGGTACGGATTTGGTCGTTAAGGCGCAGGTTCTGGCCGGCGGTCGAGGAGTCGGCACGTTCAAAAATGGATTTCGTGGAGGTGTTCGCCTTATTAACTATCCAGAGGAAGTGCCTAAATTTGCTGGAAAAATGCTGAATCAAATTCTGGTCACCAAACAAACCGGAGCAGAAGGAAAAATTTGCAAGAAAGTAATGGTAGCCGAACGAATGTACGCAAAGCGTGAATTTTATTTTTCAATTATGCTGGATCCATCCAACAACGGTCCAATTGTAATCGCTTCTGCATCCGGGGGTGTAAATATAGAAGATGTAGTTGCAGCTGATCCGAAAGCGGTTAAATATTATCCTTTGGATATTTGCCAAGGGCTGACTCAGGATTTGGCATGTAAAATTACTGGTGATGTTGGAATCAGAGATAATCAACAGCAAGTTATTGATATCCTGATGAACATGTATCAAATTTACACCACCAAAGATTCCCTTCTCGTTGAAATTAACCCATTGGCTGAGGATCATTGCGGGAATTTCTTTGCATTAGATGCCAAACTAAACTTTGATGACAGCTCTGAATTTCGTCAAATGGAACTGTTTAAGAACCGCGACTTATCACAGGAAGATCCAAATGAGTCAAAGGCCCGTAAATTCAATATAAGTTATGTGAAAATGGATGGTGAGATTGGCTGCATGGTTAATGGTGCTGGATTGGCAATGGCTACTATGGATATTATTCACTTTCACGGCGCATCGCCGGCTAATTTTCTTGATGTTGGCGGAGGAGCCACACCGGATGCAATTAAAACAGCTTTTGAAATAATTACCAGCGATCCAAATGTTTCCGTTCTGTTTGTCAACATCTTTGGCGGAATCGTGCAGTGTGATTTAATTGCACAGGGTTTAGTTTCTACAACAAAAGACATGAAACTTGAAATGCCGATCGTTGTAAGGTTGCAAGGAACAAACGCAGAAAAGGCAAAACAGATTATTGACGATTCCAAAACGAATATTTTTGTAAATAATGATTTTAACAAAGCTGCAAAAATGGCCGCTCGAATTTCTCATATCATGAATGAAGCCAAAAGGATTGGTTTGATAATTAAATTTGCTGTATTACCAAAGTCCAATGCATCATCATCGTCCAAATCTAAACCAAAAGTGTAATAAATTCAATTTAAAATAAATTTTTTGAAAAGAGATTAAATGGCTTTTATTTAAATGAACATTTGACAATAACTTTATTGCATCTATGGATTCCAATGAGTTTCAGTCACAAAGCTTACAGATTTATCAGAATTAGCTGGAATGTACATAAATTCCCATAAATCAGCCATAAATACTAGTGTCTGTCCGGCGACTAATATTAATTCATGATCCCCACAAATACTGTAGCACACTCCCTTCGCCACAAGTTGAACCACCAGTTCTCCCTCAAGTTGGATAAATTGCACCAGGTCCACCACACTCAAACGACGTGGGACATTAACATCATATTCTTCTGACATAACGATCCAGCTACTATGGAATGGTTCAATGTGGGCACCGATGTAATATGGACGTTGCCAAATGTGGCGAGACTCTTTGACGGCATCAAAGTTGCAATTGCGAAAATGGAGGAACCATCCAGACAAGGTTTTATCTGCTGCAAGAAGAACATCTTCCAAATTGGCAAAACGTGACATAATAAGATTTGATTCCATATGGCAAGGTTTTGATTCCAAAATATTTTCCAGCTGTAATAGTTGTTTCGTCACTGATAAATTTTGATTAACGGATGGGAAATCAGTGATTACTACTGGAACGCCTCGTTGTAAATAACGTGTATAAAGTTGAGAGTAAATGGTGTTCTCAATGTAATCAATATAATCTATAGGAAATGTTTTTTTTAGTAAATATTTTATATGAACTTTAATATTTTCATACCGATTCCTTCACAAACTGCACAATCACTATCATGTGGGAAATTTTTTTCAGCGAAATCATCTTTTTGATTATCAACAGGTTCCGAAAACGTAACAAGACAATCTGAATTATAAAGGTACGACCAATTCCAAACAGGCAATACAAATTTTATCAAACATATTCTGCCAATTGCAGAAAGAAATTCCCAAATTAAAGGAATGTATAAAATAATTCCAATAAACCCAATTATTAAAATTGACCATTTCAAAGTCTGCTTCACTCGATCAAATTTTAATTGACGCCTTAATGGAAGTAGGATCAGGTCTAATTCGTCCTGCGAAAATCCTTCCTTGTTACAAAAATCCCAAAATTGTTTAAACTCAGAATTGATGCAGGCGACAGTTTGCAAATGCTCCATTCTGCGCGACATCCTGAACAAAACTGAAAACTAGGACAAGCTGCTGGAAAGAACTTACAAAGAAGTTGATTTGATGGAGACTGCATGCAGCTGATAAAAAATGTAATTTTCAAACCCATTTACGTGGAAATAATAGAACTGGAGAAAATTGAAAATGCGCAAATGAATAGCGCAGAAGAAAAATTTTCTTACTTTATTTAGATATCACACGAGTATCACAGAAAGATTGCTTCCTTAGTTGAAATAAACTCATTGTTTCTCATAATGCCACACTCAAACCTAATGGTCATTTCACCGTAGCCACTCTTTGGTAACATGTTTGGAGCCCACGTCACCTCAAATGTTCCTCTGTTGTGTTTCTAAATATAAAATAAAAAAAATTAGCAGGAATTTTTAATTTCATTTTTCAGTGCTACTTCTAATGTGGTTGGCCCAATTTTTAAATATGTTTTATATTCTGTTGGCCGAATTGGCAAGAAGTTTCCATCTATTTTTATTATTTCACACCCGTTCAATGGCTCAAATCCACCGTCCTCTGTTTTCCGGAATCGTCTTTCTAACGAGATGGACATCTAAAGATAATATTAACATTAATATTACATACAAAAATTATCATGAAACTTTAAACCTTGTCAGTGGAAAATATTTGATGAACCAGCTTGGGATTTACAAACTTATAGGAATGTTTCGATAATCCTTTTCTTGACCCACTCATAAATATTTCAGTTGTATTTGGCAGTCGCTGTCGATTGCCAATTGAAAATCGAGAATGCAGATGTTGGAAAAACGTCTAAAATAAAATGTAATCACATTAAATATTGTGTTTCTATATGTAATTACCAAATTACTTACATTTGGAATCATAAATTTTAGTTCTTCTGGCCAGGAGGAATGTATATTGAAATCTAAAGCATCATAAATGCGCTCAATAACTGAGTCCAGCCATTCTTGAAACTGTAAAGTGGGAGCAATTCTTTCCACAATTTGATTGGAGGCACTCGATCCGGCCATCGGAATTACGGTATCCTCTAGTAGACTTTCTGATACTGTGCATTTCTCAGTCTCACTGTCATTTCTGTTCGTTCCATCATTTTTGACTTGCAAGATGTGAGACTCAGTTAGATCAATATGATCAGTCAGTTTGAATTGATCCATAAGCTCGATGTGACAATCAGTAAGTTCCAAATTTTCAATGTCCTCACTTGGCAGATTACAAAATGAATTTTCAATATGTGAATGGTCACCATTATTTGGATCCAAAGAAAGCATATCGGAATCACTAATGACTGATCCAAATAAATGCATTAGGTCATCTGGTGTAAACCAATCTTCGCCCATTGCACTAGCCTGCCAAAGATTCTTGACACGATCCAAATGATGCTGGAAAGGACTGCGATTTCCATCCATTGTCAGTAGCGCGGCCACAACTATGAGAATATGTTCACAATCTGTTTTGTGACATCCACACAAAACATCCAGTTTTACATTTTCTGGGAAACACACATGGACGAATCCACACTCGAATTGTAGACTTGCAACGACAAAGATGTTGGAGCTAATCTGCTGCACAGATCCTTGATTAGTTTGAACTAGCTCCCACAAACGATCCTTAATGTCTACACTGCAACTAAGCTCTAGAATTGATTGGCGGGATATGTCAAGAACTTTTGCGGTTTTCTTACAAACAGCAACATTTTCTTTGTGTTTGCATATTTGTTTAATGGATTTTCCTTGGACGTCGCAGATAAAGCAGATAGCTTTTGGGACGACATTTACATTTCTGATTGCACAATCTTCTTGAATTTGGACAAAATTGCGACACTCATGTTCACGTTCATTTCGGCGGACACTAAACACTTTGAATTTGTTAGATGACACAATTTCTTGGGCATCCACAAAAAATGACTTTGTATTTCGATTGGTTCCACGGATACATTTGGTATTGCGGCAAACTGATGCTCGACATCCATTCAAGTGACCACAATCAGGACATGGACGATATCCACGACGATTATATCGGCTCTCACTTAATGACAGCTTCAACTGTTCCAATTTATTGCTCATGATTACTTCAGTTATCTGTTGCAAATTTTGCAATGTGAAAATCTTAAAATGTTTATAACTAATTGGTCGCTAAATTAATAGTTAGAAATAAGAAATATTTTAAACTTCAATAATTGTAATAAATTTAATCCTCGTAATATATACACAAAGTTGCATGCACAGGGTGATTGGATCGGAAACTTTTTGTATTTAAAGTATATATATATATATAACGTATAAGAAAAGTCAAAATCATATAATTTATATAACTCCAGAAGGTTCGCAAAGCCTGTATTCATCCCGGTCATCTACCGACCACACGTGTTTTGGTTGTCATAATAATTTTGAAAGTATATTCAAGTTAATACCATTTAATTGACAAAATATTTGAAAAATGGGTAAAAAAGCCAAAGGCCGGGGTAAAGGAAAGTGTGCCAAAAAGAATCGCGTTTTGGATACATCTGAAGCGCCAGAAGTGACAAAGGCACCTCACTCGTTTGTGTTACATCGAGGATTGACCTGCCCCTACATAACTGATCTAACCCGCGATTTCCGTCAAATTATGGAACCATTCACAGCATCCAGCCTCAAAGAACGCAAGGCTAATAAGATCAAGGACTTTGTCAGTCTGTCGGCGGTGTTTCATGTTTCTCACATGTGTGTATTCAACAAGGCACAGACCCAGTTATCATTTAAGGCGGCAAGACTGCCTCGCGGACCCACACTTACATTCAAAGTGCACCAATTCACGTTAGCACGAGACGTCTTGGCAGCAAGTCGTAAGCAATATTACGACGAAGAATCGTTCCAGCATCCTCCACTGGTCGTAATGAACAATTTTACCGGCGAAGGTAAACATCTTAAACTAATGGCGTCGACCTTTCAAAATATGTTTCCCAGCATCAACTTGGCTAAGGTGAGTTTTGTTTTTCAACTCATATTTTCGTATTATTTATTAATCTGCTTTTCGTAGATCGAATTATCCACAATAAAAAGGTGTGTGATCTTCTCATACAATCCAGTTACGAAATTGGTTGATATGCGACACTATGCCATCACAGTTGTACCTGCGGGACTAAACAGAGGTGTCAAGAAAATGGTGCAACGCAAAATTCCCAATTTGGGAAGATGTGATGATGTCTCAGAGTTTTTAACGCAGTAAGTTTCTTGAGAATTCTCGTTGTATTAAATTTAAGTGTTTTTTTTGTTCAATCAGAGGTTATCAGTCGGAATCCGAGTTTGAAGACGATGAAGCAAATCAGGTTGTCCTGCCACAAACACTTAAGAGTCGTGGAAATACGGAGAATTCAAAGTCGGCTGTTCGTTTGCATGAAATCGGACCAAGACTGACCATGGAGCTAGTGAAAATTGAGGAGGGTTTAATGACCGGCGAAGTTTTGTTCCATGATACAATTGTTAAAACTGATGAAGAAAAGGAGGCCATTCGCAAGGAACGTGAAAAGAAGAAGCGTTTAAAGGAGCATCGTAAGAAGACTCAAGCCGAGAATACGGAGAAGAAGGAGAAGCATAAGGAGGATTTGAAGAAAAAGTCACTTGCTGGAATGAAGCGCAAACACGAGGATGTCGATGAGAATGGAGTTGACAATGAGCCAGACAATGATGCTGAGTATTATCGTCAGGAAGTTGGCGAAGAACCCGATGACCGTTAGTTTATTTTTAGAGCAATTGAACTTACCTGAATTTAATCCTGCTTAATAATTTCATTTCAGAACTTTTTACTACAAACGATGGATACGCAAGGAAACAGAGAGGTTACAAACCTAAATTTATGAATGCAAAAAGAAGAAAATTTGACTCGAAAGACGGTGAAAAAGGCGAAAAGAAGTTTTATAAAAAGAATGATGACCAAAACGATCGCAAGGGAGGTGGCAAATTTAAACGTAACAATCAAGACGGTGGCAAACAGCGAGATGGCAAATTTAAACGGAAGCAAGATGATGGTAAAAATCGCGATCGGAAACCGAAATCAGGAATGAAACCCAAAAGAAATCGAAAATAATGTAAAAGTTTCTAAACGTTGAATATAAATATCTTTTAACATAATTCGTGTTACCTAAAATTCACGATTTTTTTTCATATCTGTGGATGATCAAAACCAATAAGAAACGTTTGTATTTAACAATATTTTTTCAGTTTTTTGTGAAATAATAATACACATAATATTCAAGAAATACACTATATTGTACTATCTATAAAACTAATCGACAAATAGAAATATGTATCATGTATGTGTTGCAATGTTCGTTAAGTTCGTACAACGACACCACTATCTTAACACGACTGAAATTCGTCATACTCGGTCGCCATCTTTCATTTGTCATCTGCATTTTTTCCTTCCCAAAGTTCCAATCGGCAAAGTGCTAAAAACCCCAAACGTAGGCAAACCCATTTAATTGAATAAAGTTTTTCCTACACGAAAACAATCTATAATTGTGATAAAATACAGCGAAAGGGTGCAACGTAAATAAGTGCAACTGGCAGAGTTCAAAAATCTGAAATTGCATTGACGTGTGTGTGCATAGCTCGCGTATACAGTTCTCATGCAGTTCTCGGTTCATTTCTGTTTTTCCTTTATTTTCCATTTCTTTTGAATTGTTGGTACTTAAAGGGGGAGGCGAAACGCATACTCAACTACTGCGTATTTAGATTTTGTGCCACCACTGAAAGGGGTGTGATTGAAAGTCTCCAAACACGGTTGAAAAGAAATCGAAAAAGAGGAGAAAAAGAAAAGTGTCGGGTCGAGAAGGGTGACGTTTGCACAAAATTGAATTGTGTGTTGCCAACAAGAAAAGAAAACGACCGAGAACCGAGAGAGCAGGGAAGCAACAAATCGCGCATTTTTTCAAAAATTAGTTACCCAAAGTGCTTCAATCTACATCCGAGACAATATTCTCAAAGTTCAACTAATTTCTAATACCAAGGCTTTGTTTTTTGATTTGAAACTTTGACAGGGGCGACAAGGATAGAGAAAAACGGAAACAAAGAGCTGTCAAAACTGTGAACTTTTAATTTTTTTATTTTGAATGAAAATTGTTACAAATTTGTTATTAGATTGCCAGGACAGTGTGTAATTAAGCGACAATAGTGAATTATAAATAACTACAAGCAATATAAATAAGCTAATTAAAAGAAATCTACCACAATGGGCACCCGCGATGATGAATACGACTATTTGTTCAAAGGTAAATATTCCACCATTGTTGAATACTTGAATGCAATGAATGTAGTTAAATGATTTGAATGTGTGGCGTGTGTGCGTTGTTCATGTTTCAGATTTGTTTCGGGCAGTAAAAGCGCGTCTTTTGCGACGTCTTCGATGTCCTTCTGTGCTTGAATGTTAGCGCAAGAAGAAGGGTGACTACAGATATCTTAAGTGACCTTCACCTTTGCACAATTCCATCTTGCAAGACAATGAAACTTGTTGTTTGTGGTTGTAAATTTCAACGTTTACTGTAAATCGTGGCCAGCATGTTTTTTATGTACTAATTAGTCATATACGCCCGTTTTTGTGTGATTATTTCAAAGAAATTGGGCGTGTTATGCTTGTTTCGTTGGAAATAGTGCTATTGAAAATTGTGAAAACGGAAATACTTATGAACTCAAAATGTTCTTCAGTAACTTTGTGAGAAAATTGTTTATCTGAGAAATTCCAGATCGCCAATTTTAAATTAGTTATGTGTGCCGGCAAACGTTATACTTTTCTGTCGGTGTATATCTCTCACTAGCTTTCTTAATTGTAATTTGACACGAAGTAATAAGATAATGTGGATGTATTATACTTAGCACTGCGCTATGAGTGTGACTTTCATGAAAATATGTACTTCCCAATTATTTTTTAACGGCTCATTTATGCTATGCACGGATATTTTTTTCAACATTTGATTTTTTGCTTCAAATTGTTTTAAATCGGCATGCTAATAAGACATGACAATTATTAAGGACTGTTGGTCTTGATTTTGTGCGCCATTCACATTTTTGGATTCATCAATCACCAACCACGAATTTTCGTAGCAAATTGCTTTATTTGATCTTGAATTTCTAAGCTGTTAATGATTCATTATGCGTGCTTAACCTTGGTTCCGATGTCAAATTTCTTCTCATATGAAATTTCTTTTCAAGTTTCACTGCTCTATTTTGGTTGTTTTCGGTTTATAAAATAATGAATAATACATGATTTCTGAATCATAATTAATGAACAACACGTTGGTTGCCACTTGTATCTATTAGGTAATCGATAACTTAATCTTATCTCATAGTCTATCTTTATTCATGACTCATGAGTCATTTATATTAAGATCGGCTCATCCAATTCAGTGAAATCGAAATTTTACGTATTAAGCAGAAAACCCATTATGGATAAAAACAAAATACATTTAATATCTATTATTTAAGAAATGATAATTTGATTACGGACTGGAGAAGAAGCCTAAATTGATGACATTCACACAAAATCGCATGCACAGTTTGTGGTCAAAGCAGCTGTAACCCTTTTGACTTCTCCTTGTTCTTGGAAAATGATTTTTTTTATTAAATCTCAGCCAAATGTATAAGCAGATGGCTGCTCTCTGGAACTTACGCAGATGGTGCGTTTCTTGCTTCAGTTTCTCTTATTTGGCGTGTTTCTTGACATTTATTCACAAGTACACTTCTTAATTCAATTGATTACATTGAACTCATTGAGCTTTTGTGCCCGATCACTGTTGCTCAACGCGCATTGCACGAATGGAACGTTTAATGTCGTTTTCAGATTGCTTATTCATCTATTTTTAGTTCATAAATGAAGCAGTCAAAGGTCAAAACATTTTAACACAGATTATGAATATAACAATTTTTTTTCCTTCTGAATTCTCCAAACCGTCCAGGTTTTTAGTGTGACTTACGTTACTTACTTAATTATTCTGAAGATGATTTTGAAGATAAGACACGACACGACACACCAGCAAAAGGTGTCCGCATTCGTGAAAGACATTAATGAATTGGTTTGGGTTGTTAGTTGGTCAACTTTTACTATGCGTACAGTTTGATAGTTGTTCGCATCGTTTCTGGTTGACACGTTTCCGATAAGCCTTAGCCATTTCCGACGCATTCCATTCGCTGTGTAACGCGATTCAAGATAATATAATGGGCACACACACGTCGGCTGAATACATCAACAATGTGCTCGAGTGGGAGAGTCGCAAATTACTTGCACACATTATACTTAATGTGTGACGGTTCGGCAAGATCTAACAGCTGTAGCAAGCCCTAAATTTATGGAAGGTTTTAAAGATTCATTGTTGCCGTTTTCCCGCATTTCGAACACAACCCCAAACAAATGGTGATTGAAAACAATTGAACGTTCCGTCGATGGGCGAGCTCCCGCATTTCGAAGGCTACTGGAGCCTGGAGTTAATATTTTCTCCCGCATCAATAAGACTGTCCTACCGTCCGCCAGCGAGACTCACAAATATCACGTTTGCTACAAAAAGGAGAGCCCAGCTGTAGTGATAATTCAAACTCGACATGATGACTTCATCTGCTGACGCACTCGAGGAAATTTAAATATACGTATCTGTTAAAACATTGTTGCTTTGCATGCGGCGCGGCGTTCATCTTCAGAGACTTCAATATGGCAGACACATTTTAATTGATTGAATGGAAATTCCTTGATTATAGCCGCGTCCGTTTGTTGAAAATGTTGATGCATTAAATATTCCGACAAACATAAAATTACTGTTGTAATAACAATTCTAGAAACAGAAAAAAAAATCATTTAAAATTAAAATACAACTTCTGTTCACGAACTTTTGGCTCTAATCTGATGATGCACGAGACTAACCAAAACAACATCGATTTTTTTTGCTTTTGTTCGAGAACTTATGACATGAACCCGTCCATACACTCCTCGTTTATGTAACCGATTATTTAAAATAGCCTTTATTCGAACGGGTTCTTTGTTTAGGTGCTGAGATTTTATTTGCGCAATTCGAGTTTTAATTTGTAACAACTATTTTGCTTTGTTTCAGTTGTTCTAATTGGCGACTCTGGTGTTGGCAAAAGTAATCTGCTGTCCCGATTCACGCGCAACGAATTCAACTTGGAGTCCAAGTCCACAATTGGCGTTGAGTTTGCTACAAGAAGTATAGAGGTAAATATTACACAAATGTACTAATCTGGAGAATACATCCACTCAATTCCTGATGCAAATTAAAGAAAAAACGTTTAACATGAAGTCTCGATACTAATAGCAACATCTATCTGTCCTATATGTGCGCTTGCGTTGCAGGTCGATGGTAAAACGATAAAGGCGCAAATCTGGGACACGGCTGGTCAGGAGCGCTATCGTGCAATTACCTCAGCGTACTATCGTGGTGCAGTGGGCGCCCTCTTAGTCTATGACATTGCCAAGCATCTGACGTACGAGAATGTCGAACGATGGCTGAGGGAGTTGCGCGATCACGCCGATCAGAACATTGTGATCATGTTGGTTGGCAACAAATCCGATTTGAGGCATTTGCGTGCTGTCCCCACTGAGGAGGCGAAGGCGTTTGCCGAACGCAACGGACTCAGTTTTATCGAGACATCAGCACTAGATTCGACTAATGTTGAAACTGCATTCCAGAACATACTCACAGGTAAGCTTGGTTGCTAATCCTGAGATTGCCATTGACGCTTCATTTCCTCGAAAATCAATCATTTGGCTAAATATCAAAATCATTTGGCTTTTGCAGAAATATACCGGATCGTATCGCAAAAACAGATTCGTGATCCACCGGAGGGCGATGTTATTCGACCAACAAATGTTGAGCCAATCGACGTTAAGCCGACGGTATCATCCGAGGTGCGTAAGCAGTGCTGCCAGTGACCAGCTCCTAATACAAAACAACAACAACAGCAACCACAAATTATTCAACAACAGCAATTATTACAAAATCAACAACTACAACTGCATCAACACTCGCAGTGGCAACATCAACCATCGATTGATAATCACCAACAATATAAAGAATATCCAATTCAATTTCTTCGCGCTTGCTGCTCCATTTACTTTCCATACTTGATTTCCATATCCAAAGCACTGTACACAGTCTCCTTTTCCTATATCTTGCCCCTAAATGATCGTTGCAATGCGCTTCCTTTTTGTTGCACACGCTCATCAGCTTGTGTCCCAAACGTTGGAGCAGTAATTGCATTCGTTCAGCCATACATTTAATTCAGGTAATTATTCTTTTTTGCTTGTCGCTACTTTTTTGTTATTTGATTGACAACTTATGTTTTTATTGTTTAAATAACTAATTCGTGTAGTGTTGTTGTAGCCTTTGACCTCTTTGTATAAAGCGAGTGTGCATAATTTACATAACCTGTATGTGTAAGATTCAATCGATTCATTGATTAAATGCTTGGCCACTCTATTTATGTTAATGACAATGAGTTTATGTAATTGTTTATTAATTGTTTTTCAATAATAAATAAGGAATAATTAATTTTAAATAAATTTGACTTCTAAGTAAATTTAAACCTGAAGAAATGTTTTCTTACAAATTACAAACTAATTCATTTTATTAACATTGTTTATTTCCTTCGTAGAATATTGGATTGTTAACACAACTTTTTAATGTTTTGGCAATGCATATAATAAATGGCCAAATGGTCAAACTATTAATTCATTTGTCTGTAATTTTCTGTTTCTTTTTTACAGGCATTTTCGTTGAGATGAAAAAAATCAGAGTGCTGTCCAGATAGAAAAGGTCAATTTCTCACGTAATTTGTGTAAAGGAAAACGATGCAGGAAAATGAAAACCACACATAAATAGAAAATTACAACTTTAGTCTTTAAACAAATCGAATTGCAACGTTTTTGTTTACGTGTCAACTTTTTAAATGCAAAGTTCTTTCTTTTTCTTTTCATTCTTTAATTAATATAATTTCTTCTTTTTTTATCTTACTTGTTACAATATTTTGTTATTGTGTAATTTAAACCTCTTTAATAAAACAAAAATTGTTAATGAATTCGTAACTGAAAAATATCAGTGTCCATTGTTAAGTAAATCGATGTCATCTAACACAAACCACATAAATATGATTGAATTGAATTTGATGGTAAACAACAAAATATGCATAATTTTTAAGAATAATTATATTGCTGTCACTATTTAGATAAAAAATAAAAGGAATCCAATAAACATCTAATTATTGATTGAAGTAAATAATATTATTAATGAGTAAACAAAAAAAAACTAAGAGTTTAAATTTAAAAAAAAAACATAAAAAATGATATTGAATAGATGGCTGAAATGAAATTAATTAATATTAAAAATTGCACGACCTTTTTTTATGTTAGTTGTTTCCAAGTTATTCGAATCATTTTTATATTGAGAAGAAAAACAATGAAAAGTATCAATTGCGTGGAAGAAAAACTTATATTATTATTATTAAATTTATTATTATTATAAATTGCTATTAAAAATATACTCTAATAACAAATTATGCAAATTACCGTTTTATTTCATATTATTACAACAAAAAAAAAAACCAACAATTAAGTGTGAAACTTCATTTCGATCAAATGTCGACGTAATATAAGGCTGCATGTTGAATTAATTATAAACGGCTACACCAACTAATAATACATTTATTTTAGCAATGCACTGAATTAAGATTTTTTGTAGATGCTCCTAGAATTGCAGGTCCAGAACAGTTAAAAACAAAATCAATATCTTTACTTAAACAAATTGGAGTTAACGAGTAGATAAAATGTAAATAGACGCGGATGAAGTGGCTGAAGACGACAGAGGTTCTATTTGTGTAGCTTTTAAGCGAATAAAGGCAATATCTGGCGATGCTTTAATCATTAATGTTTAAAATAAATACTAACACAAACTAATGAAAACTAGTAGTTATTAATTTAGCTAAAAATGCATGAAGTAGAATTTTATTCCTAGGTCCAGCCACCAGCCACTGAAAACAATGATTGGTTGAAAACTGATTTTGTTTGAAAATAAATTTTATTTCTCATAGAAATGTTTCACGATACAATAGACAAATATATTTATAATTATTTATAATATTTATGATTATTTGTAATCTAAATATATATTGGTTTGATATATAATTTTACTTTCTACTCATATAAATTGCAGTATTTTGTGTGTTTGTCCCCTTGTAAATTTCCATTATCACAAACGCATTTTCAAAACGGTTGCATTAAAACTTATGTTTATAGGCTTAGCCGCGTGTTTAAAGTAAAATTTAGCATAAAATATGTTCTTTGTTGAACGAATTGGCGCACACAATTAGTAGAGGCAAAATAGGCCAACATCTATGAGCGCTACATGTGGACATAATTGTTAATATTTTTTAACAGACTTCACTACGGCTCTTTACACTTTAGTAAAAGCAGCTTAGGCAATGTTTACAGTTCCAGATTTACGATCTAATTGATAAGAAACTGCAAATGCTCTTTTGAATGAGTTATTACTAAAACATTAATTGTTTTGTCTTTTAAGTATTTGTTTGCTTATTTACGACATTACCTAGTAAACTATTTAAGTGTATTTTTGTTTAAATTGTGATTAATATTTGTAGTTCATTAAGGTACAATTTTCAGATGTCTTGACTCTTGATACAACAATTATTATGGCAGACAATACGCAATTCAAAAAGACAAACTTAAATTTAAAGAAGCACGTTCTTAAACCATTTTAAATTGTTTCAACACACATTTTCTACGATTTTACACTGACTTTCAACATATAAAATATAATATGAATACAATTGATTGTTAAGTTTTACAAAACTGTAGTTTCTTTTAATTAATCCAAACAAATCGTGGATGACAATTTAATTTTTTGAATGAAAACACGTTCATTCAACGAAAACTCAGTAGTCTTATCAGACTGAAGAATTTTATGTGTGCGTTTACACATTTAAGCTATACGTGAAAAATTACAATTAAAAAAAAAACAATAGTAAGTAACATTTGAGCGCAGAGTTTAGATGTTTCACTGGCCGTCCGTATTGTTGGGAAGCTGGGGCGGCACAAAGTTAATTGTTTCCTCAAAAACCAATTCTGGAATTTTTTTTTTAATAGTTTGATTAGTTATGATTATTATATTGAGCAGAACACGAATTTACCTTTCCACTTCTCAACCGGCAAATCCATGTCTTCGAAGCTCTGATCGTACAAGGCAGAGACTGGTTCGTCATTTGGATCCGCATATTTCTCAAGATATCTGGAAAATAAAACCATAATTATTTTGTGTAATTAAAAATGATATTGGTTCTTACCTGTGGGCCAGGGCTTGTTCAGCTGTTATCCGTCTGTCTGCATCCAACTCAAGCATATTTTCCAACAACTCGATGGCCGCAGGATTTGCGCCACGGAATACTTCACGAAAATCACGCTTTGTCATTGGTGGCAATGATCTTATGTAATTACGAGCCTAAAAATTAAAGTAAATTATCTAATAAAATGTTTAAAAAAAGAGCAAAAATTTGTTTTCATATAAATGAAATCTGGCGACCAAATTTACTTAAGCTTAAAGCACAAACAGCATGAGTGAAAAACGGAGAAAACTGCCGTCTCAAAAATTCTTACCTCTGGTTGGGAGATTTTCTTGAAAAGATCTTCATCGGGCGTGCCACAGAGCACAAAAATGCGCATCAAATGATCGATGTCTGTCGTATTGTATATATATTTTTTTTGATTTTACCATTTAAACCAGTATTTGTTTTATTTTCAGGTTTTATATAAGTAGAGCATTTAATTGTTTAGTTAAGGCGAAAAATTTGTATGGCTTAAAAAACTGTACAATCATAGGTAACAACTATTTCCTAGAATGTATGAGCATATTGTACATAATTTAAAGTGTTCACTTATAATAGGCAAAGGGAATCAGAATAATTGCATTAATTGTAAATGAAAAAGCAAAGTCATTGGAAATAAAAGCACACAAAAATCACTCACAAAAAGCAAAATAAAAATGGTTTTAGTAAAAAAAATAAATCGATCAAGGAAACTTACACTTTCCGATGAAATTTTCGTCATAACGTCATCGGGGGGTGTCCCCAAAACCTCCATAATCAAATTTAATTGGTGGATGTCTATGGGTTTCAAGAGATTTTTGGGCAAAAGATTTCTTGACATTAAACAAAATTACATGCAAATTGTTTTGATTTTTTCATTGTTGGGAAATTTTCTTAACCAGTTTTGAAAAAAATAATGAAAGTTTAAGGCAAGATGATACTTGAAAACTTTTTCTGTGACATGAGATATGATTTTTAGGAAAAATTGTGGATGACAAATACACTTATGTATATTGATTCGGTTAATATTGAATTGAAAAACTACTAAAATTTAGTGACGTCTAAACAAAATGATCGTGCATAAACTATGTGAGTGCGTTATTACAGTTTACACAAATAAAAGCCAATATGTGTTTCACCATATGCTCATGGAATGGCTGTAACTAAATGAAACGCGACTCACGGTTTTTATATAAACAAATAATCGACACGCGTAGTTCAGTTTGCATTTTGCTACAAATGAAAGGAATCTCAAAGCGTATTGGTTATCTGATCACCTTTAATATTCTTTGATAAAAATCGCCGAATTTCATTGAAAAAAGTTTTCATTTATCGGAACCTGATTTCCAGAGGAGTTTTGGAAGTCAAAAAGATAAGATGCACATTCAGAGAAAGATCGGATGGATCTGACCATCAATATTCATATATTAGCTACATTTGCATGAAAAATTTAATAAGAAATTAATGATTACAACAAAAATAATTAAAAGAAAAATACGAATCGTAAGATTATGAAATAAGTTTGA
>JANSTS010011320.1:0-14280 GCA_026546915.1 Sylvicola fuscatus
ATTAATAAAACAAATAATGAATAAATTTGTCTTTTGCGGGCAAAGTATGACACTCTCCATTTCGCTATAGTGGCGCTCGTGTATGTATATATAGTATATAAAGGCGATTTTCATAATACGTCAACTCTATATATAATATGGATCAAAAAAAAACATAACCTAAATTTTTTTAATATTTAAAAAAAAGTGGAAACTTACAATTAAAACCAAAAAGTAAATTCCAACAGAATAATTTAATTAAATGGATAATAGTATGGCTTCATTTTTGTGTGAAGCGGCGGGATTAATGTCAAAAAACGATAGGGCACATGCGATACTGCGTTCATACTATTTGTAAGTAAGGCCTATCTTTACAACCTTAGCATTAATTTTATTCTATTTATTACAGAAATAAAAATAAATCTAGTCTTCAAGAGAGTCAAAAGTTGTTTAATCCGTCTTCCGAAGACACAAAGACTTGCCGCAAGTGCTCCAACCAATGGTGCTTCGGTCAATTTATGATGAATAAGTCTAAACAACATAACAAAAAACGAACGGATTCCACGACAATAAACCAGAACTACATTATAAAATGCAAGATTTGTGGAACTATAACAAGGGAACCACGTAAGAAAACATCTAAGCCATCTAAAAATATTCAGGCCGCCAAAATGACAAATAAAACAACACCAAAACAAACCATTATAAATCTCCAAAACACAACAATAGCACCAAAAAATCGATTAAAGCCCAAAAAGTTTGCTGGATTGAATGAGTCTGTCGTAAAGAAGGCTCAACAGCAAAAACTAAAGCAGCCCAACAAGTTGATGTCAATTTCTAAGACAAAACATCTGGCAGGAATCAACAGTATACTAAAAGCCGACTCCCAGCCTAAACAAAGTCACAGTTTTTTAAACGACTTTTTAAAATAAAAGCCTTACGTTGAAATTATTAAAAATGTTAAAATTTATTTGTTAATTCGGTACAGTAGCCACAAATTTCAGCACTTTTGTTCAGACTATTTAAGCCGTATACCGTCCCTCCCAGTCATCATATGTTTAACCCGTCCGCGACTTAGTTTAAGGGAATCTGATCCTTTACGATCTGAAAGTAAATCAGATATTAGTTTTAAACTAATGCTTAAATAACAGTTTAAAATGATAAGTCGTTTAGGACTAATATTTGGAAATACAAATTAAGTTCTTGACAAAGGGAAAATATTTAGTCGATGTATGCTCCGCACTAGTGCTGACAGTTAACACACCTCTTGGCACATTCCGCGGTAGATTGGATCCGTATCCCAGGGACCGCGTTCTGGCAACGCGATTCCGCGTCTCCGTAGTTCCTGTACGCAGTCAGTCAAATCAAGTATCGGCAGCGGATCAATGTTGGCCTTTGAGACTGTGCTGACCAAATATTCAACGTAGTGTTGTCTGTTTTAAATATTTCCGGCCCGAAGACAACACCGCGAAAGACACAGGGGTGGTACAGGTGCAGGCAATGCAACACCATCAACAACACAATAAAAAGAGAAAAACACACGAATGTTAGGTGGCGATCTTACAGCTTCTTACCTTAATCATTTCATGCAGATAAAAGGCAGGCAACTGGCCATATGGAAACGGTGGCAAACGTTTGTTTGCTCGACGTATGACAATTTCTAAATCATCACCACTCAGGATGTCGATCGAATCGATATCGTGTTCGCGAATTTTAGTGCACAAGTATTCAATGTAATGATTACTGAAAGAATAATTATTGAACGTCGGAAGTCATCCGATCATCACATTTAACATGAATGGGTAGCTATGACAATGGCTATTTGAGGAAAGAGGATTCCTAGATGGTAGGCAAATGTGTGGTATGTAAATTAAATTACCGGCACAATCCAGCATGATCATTTGGAACATCCCCATTGCAGATGGTGTCCACAAGACCAGTCGGTGTTTCCTTCTGCAGTGGGACAAGACATTTTACAACTGATTTCGCCCCGTCACATTCCAGCTCGATTCCATGCTCGGCCGACTTTGTGTCGTAATCAATATTGTTCATCTGCAAAAAAAATGTTGGCACAGTGAACCTTTAACGGACAGAAAAGTAGAACCACTTACTTTAAGTAACTTCTGCAATTCATGCGGTTCTTTGTCTCGTAAGTAAAACAAACAATTCCTGGGATGATGTGAGTGCAATCCAAGCTTTGAGCAGTATGGTGACACACCACACTTGGCGCCCATCATAAATGGTTTCCCACAACCATAGCAAAACTCATACTTGCATTGAGAGCAGGTGAAATGCATGCATCCACCTCTGGCCAACGAAAAACGGAACTTGCATTTTGGACAATCGATGCCATGGAGTTGCAAATGCAGTGCTACTCCTTCTGCTTGTTTGTCCGGATCGTTGGCCAACTTCCATTCCATAAACTGATCACATGAAATGTTCTCATGCTGCTTCTCCCACTGAAATAAACATTATTTCTAAGGTTGTGGCAAGACAGGATTTTAACACGAAAGCGTTGTCTTACTGTTTTCCGACATTGAGCACATGTCACAGATCCACAGTCTGGGCAGATAAGACGTTTCTGACGAGGACGCGCAAAAAATCCGGAAGAACACTGCAATTAAGGAATAAGTAAACAGAACATCTTTTTATTTATTTCAAAGTACTTACCTCAACACACCATTTGAAATTCGGATCTTGCATTAACGTTCGGTCTCTAAGTTTTCTCTGAAACAGCTCATGCACTTGTTCATCTAATATATTCTTCAACAATATATCCAGATGGGAGAAGTATTCCAGAATGTCATCTTCTGAGATATCTGTACTGTGGACTTCGGGATATTTACAGAATGGGCACACACAGTCCGCTATGGTTCTGTCAGTAATCTGGATTGTGAAATAGTTTTTAGCGCAATCAGTGCAGCAACTATGTGTGCAACGCAGCATAGAAATCATTTTATTTAAAGGATGCTTTTCAGCACAAAGCTCGCACTCCTGCTGTAAGAGAGCGATCGCCTCATCCACGCAACTGCATTCGTGCGCCGCCCACAAAGCAGAGCTTTTGTCAAAGTTTAACTCGATAAGTGCCACCGCAAGTTCAGCGGAAGCCAAGTTCTGAACCTCTCCATCTGACAATAGGCGACGTGCAAATTCCTAAAGTCATAACAAATAAAACGTTTTAGAGCGGAAGTCCATAAACTCAAATATGTAAATACCTCTGGCGACTCTGGTTCATCATCCACTTCAGGCGAGGACATTATTTTTGACGGAGCACTTGTCTTTCGTTGAGTCTCATGATGATCTTCATCGTCAGTTGTTTGGTAATCGTCGCTAAAGCACGTTTCATGGTACTTTTTCTTGGGAATTTTGTGCTCGACTTTAACGGGTTCCTCCACTTTAACACTTTCACTATTATTTGGCTTAATTAACCTGTTCAATCGATTGCTTATGGCTGCTATTCCAGACTTTAAAACAATTTTCGGGGCTACAATTTTTGAAGGTTTGGCCAACATTTTTGTGTTGACCACAGTTTGGTTAATGGACTTATTGATAAGCTCCTCCTGTATTGCCCTTACACTATTGACGGGAGTCAACAGTGGTGGACCTGTGACAGATTTTTTACGGTTGAGAATCTTTTTAGCTTTTGGCGCCTGTTTTGACTTTGCAGTTGTGGAAGATGATCCTTGTGATTCTTCTGGTATATCAATCGAGTTTGTATTTAGTTGTTCAGGCTGCTTTGTTTTGCTAGTCTTCTTGACGGCACTTGCTGATTTTGATGACTTTGACGTTGATGGCTCCATGTCAGACCTTCCATCCTGAGTTATTTCCACTTTTGCCCTTGCACTAGTATTAGCAGAGTCTGCAGTTGTAAATGAAACTCCTACTTCTGCTTCATCATTAGGACCTCTAGACCCCCCTTGCTCGGATGAAATATTAACTTTTAATGGTGACAAAGCTTTAGGAATTATTTCTAAGGCCGCTGTTTCAATTGAAGTTGGTTCCATTATATTCGTTTCTAATAAAGTAGTGTCTATTGAAGTTGCTTCAAATTCATTTGATCCCAATGGAGCTGTTTCCAATGGAGCTGTTTCCAATGGAGCTGTTTCCAATGGAGCTGTTTCCAATGTAGCTGTTTCCAATGGAGCTGTTTCCAATGGAGCTGTTTCTAATGGAACTGTTTCCAATGGAGCTGTTTCCAATGGAACTGTCTCCAATGAAGCTGTCTCCAATGGGGCTGATTCCAATGGGGCTGTTTCCGATGGAACTGTTTCCAATGGAGCAGTTTCCAATGGAGCAATTTCCAATGGAGCTGTTTCCAATAGAGGTGTTTGTAATTGAACTGTTTCCAATGGAGCTATTTCCAATGGAGCTATTTCCAATGGAGATGTTTTCAATGGAGCTGTCTCCAATGGGGCTGTTTCCAATTGGGCTGTTTCTAATGTGATTGTTTCCGATGGGGCTGTTTCCAATCGGGTTGCTACCAATGAATTGGTTTCTAATGGAGAAGTTTGCAATTGAGTTGTATCCAAAGATGTTGTTGCTACAATTGTTATCGAATCCGAAGTTAAGTTTTCCAATGCAGAAGAATGAGTAGGTGTCACCATTACATTTTCGTGAGAATCAGTCACCAGTAAAGTGACGTCCACCACCTCAGCATCTAATGGCATTGAATTGGATTCTGGCAAAGCAGTTTCGATATGATTGGTGTCGACGGCATCTGTGGAGTCCACTTGTGAATCTGTGGTAGGTGATACTACTGTCTCACTAGACATTGGCGTTGCTCCAACGAAACGTACTTCAAATGAACCCGAAATTACTTCTCCTGCTGCATGCATATTTTGCTCGTCCTGTTCATCAATAAAGTCGAGGGACTGAGGTCCATCATAGCTTTGTTCACTTAATGATGTTGGTTGAACTTCTTCCGTATCATTCTGATCCTGAATATTTGCTTCTCCGTTCTCCAGAGGGCTATTGTTAGTATCTGCCAGATTTTCAGCAGCGGTAACATCTTCAACGGAATCATATCTTTCACTGTGATTGTCATCGGCATCAGTTTCATCTAGTCCAGCTTCATAATCTCCGATCTGTTCAGTCTCGGTCCATTCATCTTCCTCCTCTTGCTCATCCTGACTATCTCCTTCCAAAATTTCTTGTGATGCCACTTCTTCACCTTCTAGAGTGCCGTCAGTCCATTCATCGCTGTCAGTTTCACTATAGTCTGAATAATCATCGGAGTAGTCAGTAGCGTCTTCACCAGCATAGGACGCAATATCTGAGTTGATTTCGTCCTTCATTTGCTGGATGAGGCGCTTTGTGTCAGCCACTAAATCATTTAGATTTTGTTGAGGTCTTGGTTCATTCAAAATTTCACTACTGGACGTCGCAATTGATTCATTGTTGGTTCTAAAAACTTTAACCTCACTTACACTATTATCTTCTTCACTTGAGTAGTCTTCAGTGTCTGAACCGCTGTATCTTTCATCGTCAGATGTTTCTGTGTTTCTTGTCACACTGCTGGCAATGCTGGATTCGTCGTCTGGAATAGGGGATTTGGCATAAACTTCAGGTTCTGGAGAAATTTGAACTGAGACTGGTTCAGGATCAGTGTTAACGACAGCAACTTCTGTTATGGCAGTAATGCCATTGGGTTCAGTGGACTCTTCTTCTTGCTGTATTTCATCGATTTGGTGGCCATTCACTGCCACATTTTCAGAAATAATATTTTCAACCGGGGTTGATTCCACTTGATTTTCAACTACGATCTGTTCAGTTGGGAGTGGAATTTTCTTTTGGAGTTTTGAATTAGTCCTTACTGGAAGTCGAGACTTTTTGGGTTGTTTGGGAATTAACGATTTACTGGGTGTTGAAATAGGGATAGAAAACTGACTGGTAGAAGTGCTTGTGCTTTGTTCTTCATGAAGAGCAATTAAAGCTGTTTTTAATTGAGCAACACTTGAAGATTCCAACGCCTGCTCATTTTGGATTGGAGAAACTAACTTAGGATGGTCTTCACCAGCAGATGAAGGTAATGTTCTTGGCACATCTGTGATATCCGATTGTGATTGATTTACTGGTTCTTCTTCTTTGGGTTCATTTAAGACAATAGAATGTTCAGATTCGATAACGACACTACTTCCTCCTTCTGCAATAGTTGAGTTTGAAGTTATCTCAATATTTGTTTCTGTAATTTCTATATCTTGAGACGAAACTTCCTCTTTAGTATTTGATGTTACATTTTCAGACTCTTTTTTCTTATCGAGTGTTGATTGAAGAGATGCTAAGGCATTTGCGATTACCTTCTGTTCACGACTTTTTTGTCGTTTTAATGCTAATCGTCGGGCTTCCTTCTCCAAATGTTTTTTCTTTTGTAAAAGCGTTTGGTTAAACGAATTTTTACGCTTTACGTTGTTGCCATCGGATGTATCTTTAACTTTTGTTGGACTTGCTGCTTGTTTAACAGAGTTTTGTGTGGCATCAGAAGCTTGTTTTGGTGCAATTTCCTGGTTGTCTTTATTTGGTTTCTGTGTGGTCAAGGCAAAAACTTCTGCATCTGCCGTTGAATTTCGAGTCTTAACATCTACTTCTTCGATTGATGCTGACGCATTTCGGGTTAAGTCTTCCTCAACTATTGGTTGGTCTACTGTTTCATTGTGCTCTTCCAAATTCACTGGTTGTTGTACTATACCTGGAACTGATTTATTGTCTTCTTGTTCATTAGAATCCTCTAATTTTGGCTCTGATTGCTTCTCAAAATCTTCAAGCCAATTAACATTTTCGGGCAATACTGGCTCCCAAAAACTGTCACCTTCTGGTGGTAAATCCATACCATTGCCATTGGCTGATCCGACTTGTTGGTTGTCTTCATTTGATATTCTATCTGGACTAGCGGTGTGATTTTCATTTTCATAATTCGGTTCCAAGAAGCCATTCGGTTCACCACTGTATTCTTTATGTTCACCAGTCAACTCCTTTCCCACCTGATTTACTAAATCTGGAACAATATCTTGAATATGTGCGGATACGAATGCTTTAATGTCACTGCTGATATCTTCGATTGAGTAATCAGCCTTTGGTGCCATCAATATTGGACTTTTGATATTAAGTCTCTCATTGCTGTTTGATGAATAGTTAGAAGCTACCGACTGCGACCTTGACTTAGTGTGATTTAGCATGTTGCCCAACAATTGCTCAATGTTCTTAAACATTGTTTCATTTTGTTTCGCTTGATTTTGTTCCATTGTCCCAATGAGATTCTCAATATCTCGCAACAGATTGCCGTTGTTTATCTCACTCGCATCCGCTGACTCGCCCAGCTGAAGATGGGGAGAATAAATGGAACTAATTGAGCGGTTCAGTTGTTGACCATCAGAACTGAATTGCATGTTCGATTCCTTCTGGAATTCAGCTGCAATAAATTCCTGGACTGCACGTTGTTCTTCTGCAATAAATACATGATATCGACATTACTTGAGGTCAATCTTTGAACAAAATGTTAAAATTACCATAATCAGCGAATTCTCTGGGATTAAATCCAGGTTGATTTAATGGTAGCATATTGCCGCTTTCGTTATCAACTCCAGTGGGTGGTCCCCATATTCTCATTAGAAATGGTTTTAGTTGGGTCTTACCCAGATCTATTAATGCTAGTTCCATGTTACCATGATGGGCAGTCAATGCAGTTACAATGTCCTCCCTGGAGTAAAGGCCGCGTGCCGCCAGTTCATTATATTTCTTTTGACGACGTTCGATGCACTCAGTGACGGCATGCCAAATGTTTCCCTTGTGCATTCTAAGGGCCTCTCGCGCTTCTATCGCTGAAATTGTTCCGATTGTGTTTTCTTTTCTTTCCTGACCATATTTCGTAGCCAGTGATTGAACGGTTTCGATGAGCTTGGACCAATTTTCCTTAAGCCAGACAATGGGATTTTTAGTTCCGCAGTGACTTAAGGCTGCTTGTAGTTCCTCGGCAGTAAACTTGTTACTTTCACTTTCCTAAAAGAAATCATAAGTTTCTTATTCAGTTAGACAAAGACGTTTGCTTTTAATTTACCTTTAGTAATCTAATAAGCTCCATTCCGGGAGTTGTTTGCTCATGTCTCTCATTACCGTACATTGAATCGGACGGAGACGGTCCTGTTCCATTCATCTCCTATAACGAATATACTTTATGTTAAATAAGATTCTATAAATATGGATTTCTAAGTTAACAGTTTATGACATAAGTTTATAACATGGATTAGTGGTTGATAGATGGGGTTTTTGATTTATCTAAATACGAGTGTCTTATGACGATGCTTTGAATGTAACTCCAATTAATACAAAAACCACACATCACCCTTTGCATGTAATTTTCGATGTATGAGTTGCGTCTAGTGTACAAATCCGGCCGTCTTAAGTCATTGTGACTCTGATACCGTTCATTCTTTTGAAGCTGATTCTGCTGGTTCATGAAATAATTAATACTTCTATCCAGATAGGCTATAACATTCGGGTCCACATAGTCAGGCAATTGATTGCCGTGAGACGGACTCAATTCCCGCGGAGGTGTCGGCGGCAGACTCTGTATACACGCAATTTTGAGGAAACACACATATTTTGAGTTTCGCTAAACGATTTTTGTACCAATTATAAATAATGCCTATTGACCTGTGTGTCACTCGAGAAGCTCTGCCTACTTAATTGTGAACGAGATGAGGAGGAGGCTTGATTGCTGCGATGTCGTGATTGATGGTAATGCTGATTCTGATCAGTGGCTGGAGCAGCAATTGAATACGATCTCTTTTGATTGAATCGTCCACTGGCCACGGATGCGTTATCCCTGTCTGGTGTGTCATGGGTCTGTGTGATGGAGATTGAACACATAGATTCGAGAATGTTTTATGGTGAATGCACATAGTGATAACGAACATCAACTCGTATACTCACTTGTGGAGGAGGTGAGTTTGGCGTTGAGGAATTCACGGACGGTGATTTTGGTACAGTTCGAGGTGGGGATGGCCCACAACCAACTGAGGACTTTTCGACTTTTGGTTTTTCTACAAATTTTTGGTTCAAATAGGAAATGTCAGAATCATCCGGAAGAAGTGCTGTATTGTCGTCGGCTGGAGGATCGGCGGCGTATTGACGATCCACGGATTGAGTACGTGGTGACGGTGGACCCCAAAAGTCGTCATCGACCACATCGTCTGGATAGGGTTGATCGGAGATGTATTGAAATCCCGAGAATTAAGAAGAAAACACAAATTAAGTGTGTAGCTTTGGGAAAATTGCAAATTTATTGACATCGAATGGATTAAATGCTAGTCTGATGTGTACATTCGGAAAACGGGTTTTAAACAATATTTTTATCTTTTAAGCAAAACAACTTCTTTTTAAATGTGAATAATAAGCAGAAAAGGTAAAAAAAGGTAATCATTCAATTTTAATGTGATCAAATTGCAGAAACTAGTCAGAACTCTAAGTGGAACCAAATAATTGATTTACTTTGTTTTTGTACCGGGCCAAAAAGATATCTTTCTAATCCTACCTTTTTTCTTCGTCTCAATCACATCATCCCCTACTGAAGTCGAAGACATTTTCAAATTGCTGATCTTAATTTCAGCCTCTTCAACATCCTTGGATGCCTTTGATGGCACTTGTGTTGGTGTCTTACAACAAATTGAGCAAATTTTTATGTTAGCTTCATTAACGAAAGTACAAAACTCGCATTCCCAAGAGAATTCAGGTGCAGCCGGCGGTGGCCCTAACGATACTTCCGGTTGAGGGGCCACTTCTTCTTGTTCTTCGACTGGCGATGGAGATCGTGCCACTGGTGCTGGTTCAATCTTCTTCTCTGGAGTGGGTTGTTTGACCTGTGTCGGACTTTGCGGTGCTGATTTTTGTTGATTTTGTTGGTCCACTTTCTCCTGAATCTTTGCTTTGACCAATGCACGAGTTCCAGATTCAGACTCAGAGTCTGGAGTACCTGAATAGGAATCCATAACAGCTTTTCTATTTCGTTCCGGCAAAGATCTTTTGTCAATGGATTCTCTTCTGTGAAGATCGACACTTCCTTTTCGTCTGGTGTCTCTGTCCGATTCCCTATTTGATCGAATCGATGAACGTTGTTGCCCACCACGCACGAATGGGGTGTGATTGTCCTCCAAATCAGTACCGTCTTGAACTCCATTCTTTCGATGGCTTCTGCGCGTCGATACACTAGAACGACGTCCTCGGTATGATCGGGCATCTCTGTCAGAGTTATCGCTTTCAGACTTCTCATCGTCGGACAACTCTGCTTCAACGTAGCTATTACGATAATTTCTTGTAGACATCGTCGATTTACGAGATTTGACGCTCAATGCTGGAGAGGCAGCGCGGGATGTGGCTCGCGATGGTCCTCTTGATCGTGATGTGGGTGGCACTAAAACGAAAATTTAAACGATTGTCTCAAAAAGAGTCTCAATCTAACTGAAAAAATAAATGAAATATTACAATGTGGCAACATTGGCATCATTCCAATCGGGTATGGGTACGACTGCTGTGGTGTCCATCCATTCATCCATGTAGGTGGGGGATGTTGATGCATACCGTCATGCATCTGTTGCTGATAGTAGGCATGCGGCATAACGTTTAGGCTCATATTGGAGCCGTTGTTGTTCATTTGATTCATCTGTTGACCATCCCATCCCATTGGTTGACCCCATTGTGGCTGCTGTTGTTGGTGACAACTCATACAATTAAGTTGTGATACTGATTGTGATGGTTGGAGCGGACCTGGACTCCAGCCTGGCACATACGGCTGTCGACCGCTGGATTGATGCAAATCAAATACTGATGTACTCATGTTTCGCATGGGCGAGCTGCTATCACCAAAATAGCGTCCTTGTGGGCTGCTTACTCCCCTAGACGCTGGCCCCGTCATTGTATTCATGCCCGAAGAGACACTGCCAGTTCGCATACGGTTAGTTGAGGGATTGGACCATTGATCGGATGAGACATCATTGTTTCGATCGTGCATTGATGGCGACTGAGAGGGAATATTGTTAGATGAATTTATACTATATGCCAATACTAGTGTGTCCTAATTACCCGGAAGTCGGCCACATTTGAGGATGTACTACCACGACGACTGTTTTCACCTCGTTTCGTGGCTTCCTGGTGTTCCCTATAGCGCTGTTGCAGCAATGCCATGCGGTCTAAAGTGGCTGTTGCTTTGCTTTTTATCTTTTCCATTGTCACGGATGGAGGTCGTTGGATGGCGTCGAATTTGTTTGGCGTGTTCGGCCGCGAAGGCGTATTTTGACCCGACTGTGGAGGGGTATCGGGTAATGGACGTGTACTTGGATTGATAATGATTCTCTTAAGAGATCCCATTCTATCGCGCAATGATAGTGCTGGACTTGGTGGGGGCTGCATTCTCCCGATCGGTGTGCCCTAGTTTAAGTGATTCATTGAGTTTTAATCGAATAATTCTCAAACAAAAAAGTACAAAAAACAATAATAATAATTTTAAATCGTTTATTTCTGTTAAATCTATTGTTTTTGGAAGAAAAAATTACACATTTCATATAAAGATTTTCCACAATACAAAATCAAACTACAAAGGCAAAATACAAGTTGGTTCCTATCTCATTTACAGCCAATTGCATCTACGGTTTTGAAAGTAAACGTAAATGACGTTAAACGTAAGGAACCTCCAATAACATGGATGAGTGGATTAGAATGTAGTTAGTAATACAAAATCATGAAAAATGAGTCTAATAATTGTGTTTCTGTGTATTTGTATAATTCTGTCACAATTTCCAAAGGTTAGGAAGCCGGTGTTAGTCTTTAAAGAAGCCAATACAATTGAAGATGAACACAAACTGTGTAATTTTAGGCAATTATGCAATGACTCGATCGTACCTGCAGATCCTTTCGTTGCGGCATTGGACTGGCCATACTCTTGCGTCGTCTTGGCGGTGCCACTGGTACAGGCGGCGCTTGTGACTCGGCACCCTTAGGTGGAAGTGGCGGTCGGATCACATTTTCTACTGGCTACATTTTGAAACATTTATTTATTAATTTTTTTTTTTTTTATCACTTATTGTTAACTTACTTTTCTAAAATGCGTCTGTCTTTTTGGATGCCTGTGAAACATTTCGTCGCAGGAAGCGCAAAACAGCTGTTGGTTGCATTGCTCGCAACGGACGCTCGGCATTATCGATCCACATAGCTCACACTTAAGTATATCTTGACGAAGAGCTGAATTGAAATGAATTAAAGTGAGTTTTATAATCACGTTAAGATAGCCACGCAACAAGAAAGTCACTATCACGTTGATAAGGTGCGAAAAATGCAAATTATGAAACTTCTTCCAGTGCGAAAGCCTATGACTTTGTTCAACGTGCCGAAATAGCTCAGTTGGGAGAGCGTTAGACTGAAGATCTAAAGGTCCCCGGTTCAATCCCGGGTTTCGGCAGAACATCTTTTTGCTATCTTTTCATTTTAAATTAATTTTAATTATTACTAAGTATTTAGATTATATAAATTATTAGGTTAAACATTTTTTATATCATTAATGAATTATCAAAAAGATTCACAATAAATCTCAAAATGTGTCTTATCACTTTTTTATTAATTTCTTGTGGCAATTGCCTTCTGTTTTCTTCACCTATCCGGTCAATGTGCCACATTAAAACAAGTTTGCAAGCGATTAGTTTGTTTCTTGTAAACGTTCCTTGTAGATTCTATTAAAAGATTTTCAGATTTGTGTTTTACACCTTCGTATTTACCTGGGTTTTTTAGCGGCACTTTCGGCGGTGCGTTCGAATACTGTTGACCAGTAAATTCAATGATTTCGTAATCCGGATCTATGGGGATCTTTTTCGGAGGTAGGGACGGTTTTTCATCTTTAGGTGGTGCCGGTGGCTTGGGACCCACTCTAGTATTTTGCTCGTTCTACAACAGCAATTATTAATAAACGCATAATCTTAGTACAGTGACTTTAATGTATAAATCTTACGATCCACTGCGGCATCGTCCGTACATTTCGAAGCGTCGGGGACAAGCTCGGTTGACTACCACGTTGGGCACGATTTTGCTGTTTAATAAATAGAAATCGTAAAATATAATTTAATAAATAAAATATATTTATATATATAAAACTTTTTAATTTATTTACATTAATACTTAATAATGATTTGAGAGGAATTCAAGTTTTAATATAAATATCATAAACGTTTTCTACTGCAGCAATCCCTGCCCTACAAGCATTACAACACTGCATGACATCAATTTGGTCTCACATGTTGATCCGAATGCGATTCAAAACTAGGCAACTAGGTAACTGAGTGAGGCATTTCCCCAAACAATTAAGTCAAATCGTGAATATACCGCAAGACAAAGCGCGCTCCCACAAATTCCACTTGTTGTATCTAAATTGATGTGTTTCTGTGTGCCTAAACCCCTCCGACTCCCTGATTCCTTGTGCTGTGACGTTGGCCGTAATCAAATTCTTGCATCTTGACGCTTTCTTCCTACGTTCGACGCCAATGTCCGCGCACCGTACACTCTATTTTTAAATTCATTTATGGCTGCGTATTTCAGGAAACATGCAAGATATGTGATTTTCACAAATTAACACATGTGTTTTTAATTTGTATCAATATTTATAGAGTTATTTTCATATTTGCTCTTTTTTGGTAAATAACGTTTTCCAATCTTTTTTTTTCGAATGAATGTAAAGATATTTTTAAAATGTTATATTTCAGAGCACAGAAATGCACTTTTTTATTAAAAACCTTTTGGAATATTTTAGATTATTGGAATGTTTGAACTAGTTCGATCATTATGGCTAAATAAACTTATTAAATGTTTTAAATTGAATTGGGTATTTAACTGAAATTATTTGTTTCACCATGCAAAACACAATTTTAAAATTTTCCCGATTGTGTTAAAAATTGGTTTATGATATATTTTGAGTAAAAAATCAAGTTATTGTAAAAAATCATACAAAATGCAAAAAGCATTCTATCTGAATATACAAAAAAGGAAACCAATTCAACCACACTCGTGATAACAATTTAAAGTCCTTTACAAAATAATTTATTCAAAACCGTACGTTACAAATATAAAAATATTTAGTAATGTTTTATTTTTTAATATCGTATATATATTTTGTTAGAACATGTTGAATTGGCAGCATTAAAACGGTCATTAAACGTTTTATGTGAGTGAGAAACTCTGAAGATTACACTAATCTACAAATGAATTAATCTTGTGCTACCAACCATTGATTTTACAGACTACAAAAATCAACCACCAATTTAAAGGTAGAAA
>JANSTS010011320.1:14380-41454 GCA_026546915.1 Sylvicola fuscatus
ACCAACCATTGATTTTACAGACTACAAAAATCAACCACCAATTTAAAGGTAGAAAAAAGTCAGAAGAGTAACATAAATATTTTGAAATAAAAGAATCGAGAGTGGAAAAATAAATGCTAAACATGCTGTCCGTTCAAGTACGATGGTTTATGCAAAAACCATATCAGTTACATATACTTAAAATACACTAATGGCCGCTGCAAGTTTAATTCTGTTTCAACATTTGCAAGAGATTCGTTTCAAAATGGCATGTTTAAATAAGAAGGCTTGAAAGATGTTTATTTAAATGAAGTAAAAAAGGTGGTCAATTGCGTCAATAGCAAATTTTGCCAAGAAGAAGTGGACTGTTTCTAAATTCATAATGACTCTTAGTTCCGGTACTCATAAAAATCATTTATTTATGATATTTTATTTAAATTCAAAGGTGAAATTATTTTTCAATCATCTGCCAACTTACTGATTTCAATTTTTTTGGCAAACATAATGATGTAACGATCGACAAAATTAGTATTTTACCGATTCATTTGTAGCTTATAGATTTTACCAGATATTTTAAATAAACTTTGAAAAAAAAAAATGATTTAGTGACTATGTTTAAAAGCATTAAAGGAAATCAACCACCCAACATATTTGTACGAAATATCCCATAGAGAAAGCGATGTAGTAAGTTCTGTCGACACAATCTTCGCCGACACATGACGAAACTATACAGCCTCAGCCGCTTTTAAATTAAATTCTATTTTTAAGTGTGAAATTACAAAATATACACTGAAAATCGCGCACCAACTTACACTCATTTTCTCCTTTGTATTAGAAAACTGATAATTTACATATTCCCAGGGAAGACGATGATTTTACTTGATCCTAAGTCCAAAATTTCACTGCACAAGTTAATTGTATAAATTGTTATGGACACTTTTTTGTAAAAAAGTCTTTAATTTTTTTTCAATCTCTAAAATTTATATCTAAATTGATTTTCCTTTGATTTTCACTCAGTTTTTTTTTTTTACATAGGTGTGTGTTTGTGTGAGACCAAAAATAACGCAGACCTTCAAAAAATATTCTTTTTACATAATTTTTCGCACAAAATTGTTCTATTCACTTTTCTTTTAGGCAAAATGATTATAAATCACAATGCAATTATCGTTTGTCAATTAATTTGTCGATATCATGAAGGAGAACAGGATTTATATCAAATCACTTTACTTTAAATTAACGATTACCGAAAACCGCGAACAAGATGTGTACTCATCATGCTCCTAGACCAACCGAAAACTGACTGAGCAAGTTCGAGGCATTCGCAAGACGATTTCATCCACGAACTGTGACCAATCGGACGGTCATATCGCAAAAATAGAACTCCTCATTTTTATCTAAATGCATGCAGCATCTATTATATTTCGGTACCGAACAACTAACTACTAGTTGTGTGTCATGTGTGTATATATTCCGTTGAAAAACGTGTGTGACACAATGCACTTCTCGCGCTCTTCGTGTGGCAATGCGCTTTTGGATTAAAAATGGGCTGCTCTGCCGCAAACCTGAAAATAGGATTAATCGGCAAGTGTTTTCTGTAAAAAAAATGTTTCCTGATTACAATTAAATACCATAAAAATCAGAAAAATTGCGCCTTTTGGCCAAATATCCTTTCTATGACATTAAGCCGATCTAAAGAAGATGGAAAAACTGAAAAAAAACTAATCACTTTTGATTGGAATGTAAATGTTGTGTCTGCGCGGCGCCGTCATTTCTTGCCCAGGCCGCCCAAATATATTTTAATTTTGGAATCAGTTACGAAATTTTGGCTAGCACTCCTTTACGACCATGCTTTTATTTATTCCGCGGTCAATCAACTTTCGCAGAAGAAGAGCCATTGATCACTTGTAAACAAAACGATTTATATTTATGGCCTGTCAGGCAATTGCTCTATAAAGCAGTCAGCTTAAGTCAACCATAGTGAAATGTTTTGGATTGAAAGCTGACATGTTTGGTTTGAATAGTAGAAAATTGGTAATTGACTTTGTTTATTTGTTATTTTATTGGAATGTTTTATTTGCCTTATTAGCTGATCGGTCAATACAAATGTTGCTCCTTTTGCTGAAAATCTCTAAAGTTTTTCAAAAACACAAAACCGATGTTTGTCCAAAGCAATAAAGTGAAACATTCCAATTTTACCTTATCAAAGCGGCACCACTGAAACAATTTTTAGAGCGCATGCGTCAAAAAATGCCGACAAACGCGAATCGGTGAGACAGAACATTAATCCGCCTGTTTGGTGCAACCCCTTCTACATCCAACTACAATAACCACTAGGTCAGTTCTTTCCGGAGTGCGTAAGATTCCAACCAAAAGCAGTAAAACTGTGAGTCTGTCTTGAAAAAAGTTAGTGGTAGAAACCTTTAGTGCATTTATCCACTTATACCAGCCTAGTGCCGACCAATATTGTGACTAAAAACTCGCTGTTTCGATTTTTCTCACACAGCAATGGCGAAATTTGATTAACAAGAAAACGGTAGTGTGAAAAGCTGTTTACAAATACGGTGGTGCAGCTGAAAGCTAAGCTGGAACATGGTGGATCCTCCATCTACGGCCCGAAATGGTGGAGATGGTGTGAAAATAAAATCGTTCATGGAGCGAACGCCAAGCCTAATCAAATCAAAATTCCTGTCGGTGCTGGGAAACAGCAACGATTTCATAAATGGATTGTCGAATAAGGTAAATGGGCTGTGAATAAGAATTCGTGCAAAAAAAAACAATTGTAAGTTATTATTCTCTTTTCAATTATATTCAGCCTTCGGGCGACTGCACCCATTTACTTTGCTGGCACGATACAAAATTGCTGGCATATGTTCTCTTCAATTTGGGTTCTGCAGAAAACTTTTGTGCATTCCAAATAGTCTTAATACATGTATGAAAAGACGAAAATAATCCTTAAATTAAATATTTTGACGAAAAAAAGCGGCTAGACTTTTTTTGTCACACAAACTCATGTATATTTAAATAGGTTGAAACGCGTTTTAATTCATAAAATTCTCTATACACCTGTAATCTTTCATTAAATATTCGTTGTAAAATTTTGTGGGTCATGTTCGTTTATGTTAAGAGTGATTAAAACCGCCATTTACAAACCACCCATATGTTTACCTCATTCATATTATGTTCGCCTCTGTCTTTGTTAAAAAAAAAAACAAAAAAACTTCAATAGTGCGCCATTTGAGCGGCTCGCTGATAAACATTTGAACACGTAGCCGCGAACAATTCGCCACCTCTCACCTTATGGCGCATTCAAATGGCGATGCATTGTTGAGCGTTATCTACACCACAGAAACAATAAAGCTCACATGTTGGCAAATTGGTAGCATATGTGTCTGTACAACTCCTACACTCTCAATTCGCTTATAATTTTTTTTCTCTGTAGGAATATGTATTATTAACAAAAAAAAACACATTCTTTTACTCTGCCACATTTTAATTTTTCTCGCCTGAAACCTTCTTCCACACATGTCAATGTGTATGCAGTTGCTGTATAAATGCATGCCAGTATCTTGAAATTGAGTATGATTTTTCACAAATGAATTGAGTCTATAAATAGAGACTTTTATGTACGACTGGTACTTTAGCTGATGCGAGTGCTTTTACGAACAGCGAAATTGCTTTTTTACAAGACGGCCTACAATTTACGAGTATATTTACCTTATAATTAGTACTTATTATCAAGGGATATATTTGTCGTCCTTGACATTAACCTTTTAGTTTTTTCAAAGGCAATTGTGTAAAAATGTCTTTTGAACAGTCTTTTGAAGTTTGATGTTTCTCAAAACATATTCATTAAGTTATATCCTTTTTAGAGTTATGTACGAGTTCCCCTTTGATAGAAAAATATTTTTTTCAATACAAAAACCATTCTACCTAATAATCAGCTCTCATTACAAAATTTCTTAATTAATGACCGCCGAATAACATTTTAATTAGGCTCCATAATGCCACGCTGAAAAGAGCATTTTTCGAATCAAAAAAATTGTAATTTGCTGACATACACGAGGCGACAAAGAATTTATGTTCGATTGGACTATAAATAACTGTGGCAATATTTTTTGCATAAGATGAAATGAAAAATCCCACACTTCACGGTTATATTTACATTAGAACTCAATTTTAAAAAGCACTTCACTTTATGGTCTTTGTGTGGCAAATAATTGTTATTTATTATGCGTATAAAATTATATTGCCAACTAAATTATTCTCGTATATAATCAATACGACGAGTTTTTCGTGAATTTCAAGTCCAAAGTAAAGGATTTTTCGAGTGCAGTCAATGCGGAACCAAGTAGGGACTTTGCCATTTTTTTTCAAAGAACTAATATCATTTTACTCAAAGGATAACTTAACAAACTTTCCTGTAATTAAATTCACGACTGAAGAAACTCAAAACTAATTAATACTGCGTAACATAAAGTGTGCCAAAGAAATTAAATAGTTTCAGAACCGCAAGGTTTCATACTTGAATCTTTTAATTTATTTAGTTTAGCTGAGTTAGTACTTCTTTTGTAAAAGTTGACGAATTTATTGAACCGAAGCTGGTACTTGACACGAAATAAAAAATTAGTGTGACCTTGAATATGTACACAAATACCCTAATTTATTCAGTTGGATATTTCGCTGAGCTTAACGTCATCCTCGGAAACCGAAATCAACACTCCCACAGAGGACATGAGCGACAATGCAAGAGCCCAGCGACGGAAAAATAATAAATCCTTTGGAGACGATGGTACGTGAGTATTGCATCGTATTAATAATTGATAAATTTTCAAATTATTTTTGCGATGCAAAATGTAGCCACTCAAAAATATTAGAGATATTTGAAATTCTTAAATAATTAAAAAATCAGATGACTCTCTGGACGAAAACATCATCGATTTTGAGTCGCGCAAAGCCAAGGAGCGACGAGCTCATGAAGAAGTGCTTTCCGGACGGTATCGACAGCCGAACATCTTGTCAAAGGGATCAAAAAAGGAATCGCACAACTATGACCTACTGAATTTAAATCGGGATCTGCCACAGCCGAGGGATCGGTCTCTTCTTCGACAACACAAAGCAGAGGCAGACAAAGCAGCCGAAGGGAACAAGCCTTATTTGGAGCCGGATTCCAATCCAAATGCTGCCAATTGTCTTACTGGCAATACGACTCCGGACTCGACTAAATTGGATAAAGATTATGGTATGTCGTTACTTAATATATGTCCTTGATTAATCTCCACATCACTTTTCTTTCTCATGCAGAGGGAAGCAGCGGCTCAACTAGTGAATGTGAACAGCATCCCGGTAGCAAAAGTGCCGAGTCATCTGACATGAAAATGTGGATCCGCTCCGAGTCAGAGAACTCTGTGCCCTCTTGGGCGTCTTCAATCAGTCTGGATAGTAAAACGGAAGAGGCAACGCTAGATTTTATGCGTCAGTTCGTCGATATTTTGTTTGACAACAGTGCCGCCATAACGTTAGAGCTGAAATCCGAATTTGGGCAAAAGGCCACCCTTGAGGCGGGCCGACTTTGGTTCGCCCGCCTGGTCAGCTCTCAACGATCAAAAACCAAACGCGTTGATGAGACGACTTTCTATTCACTGGTGCAGTACTTTGCCATCATCCTGTTTGAATGTGCCGAGAATGAGGACTATTCGCCGGCGAAAATCCTTATGAACATGTGTTTTACTTACTATCATGAGGTGGAGGTACCGGGATGCGAGCCGTACCGAGAGTATTTGTACACGTACCTACGTGAGCAGACCATTTGGCATACGTTGCGCTTCTGGAATGCGGCGTTCTTTGACGCGTTGCAGTGCGAACGGGCTCACAGACCTGTGCTGCCATCAAAGCAGCGTCGAAAAACTAGATACAAAAAGACGAAACACGATGAATCGTCCTCGGATGAGGAGCAGTTGGAAATGAGTAATATTCATGATTTGAATGAGGATCAGCAATTTCAGCAGAATATTTCGTTTGGTCAACTTGGGTTCGTATTTGGTTTTAAGGTCAAAAGAACAAAGTAATAATATTTTTAATGTTATAGAACTTTCACATGCAACATGCACGCATTTGGGTTGAGTCGCAGCCTTTGCGTTGAATTCCTTAAAAAACAATCCGTTATTGCTAATTTGAACAAAGGTAAATTCATGGTAATATATAACTTAGCAACATCAGTTAACAATTGTAAATTCATCTGCAGAACAGGAGCGGATGCTGCGGGAGAACATAAATCGCATGTACCGGGAGACCGACAAATGGCGAACCTAAAGAATCATGTAAACTATTGATAATCATATGTCTTGACAAATAATTTATAAATACTACCTTCGTCTCGTATTGTTAACAACTTGGCTTGAAGTATAACGTTGACTTTGTCAGATCCCTATTATACTTTTTTTTAATATCAGTCCAGAAACTGCACGTTCTTAAAATATGTTAGCCAATCTTTGCTAAAGCAGCGCCACTTTTATCTTCCTCGCGAAATTGACGATCGCAGAAATCGATTTTTAACAAATTTATTATATTCTTAAAAATTTTATTGACGAGAAAGACTGTTGATTAGTTATTAGAATTGGCAATAAAAGACGTAAAAACATCAAAAGGCTATGACATTTGAATAAACAGGCGAGTCGCGAAAATCAAAACTCAAATTGTAGAGAAGCAGCAGGTACACGTGTGGGACTAATTTGATCCACGTGTGTTGAGAGGTTTCATATGAAAAATTTTATGCAAACTGTTTTTAAGCTGTACAAATAAAGATTCACCTGTTTTAATTATAAAATAATAATCTATTCGTATAAATATATATTTACTTTAAGGTTCTAAGTAATTTAATTTAAGAAATGTTTGGGTTAAATTGAAGCAATAACGATTAACGACTTTTAATGGATCGTGACTGTATGTAATAATGACTATGTTGGTGAACAAATAAATTTGTTAAAAATATAATATTTAAGTATAAATATGTATAACAAATAACACATTGAGATAAACCTAATACAAAAATTTAACTTTTTCCTTTATTTTTTTTTTAATCGATACATTGGATTGGTATAAACTCGTAATCCGACTTTTTCGACAAATATTTTTTAACACGTCAACCTAATTTGCCAAAGGTATAAATTAAAATAATTTTAATTTTTTGTAAATGCCTTAATTGTCGATTGTCTAAAATCTAAATCTAAAGTTTTTTTTCCTTAATACGGCCCTGACTAATTTGAAATAGAAACTAATGTCAAACTGACATCTTAGAAGTATATAAAATATATATGTGAGATAAAAAAATTAGTCAATCAGAATTCTCACTTGTGTGGACATAAAATTTTCACTAATTAAGAATTAATGTTCGAGTGGAGGTTTTTTGATTGATCTCATTTTACTTGTATTTATCAATTAAATCCATCAAGTTCAGTGAAATTGTGCACCGTGAAGACATGTTCGAAGATGCAGACAACTTTGCAGACCTCTTTCGCGGAGGTTTGCCTTATTACTTGCTGATAACTTTGCCGATTTTGATAATCTGCTCCTCGAATCCGGTACTTGCTTCTAATGAATTCTCAGTCCAGCGAATGTCACAATTTGATGTGCACGGTACTCTTTATGGTAAGTGCATTGACTTGAAGCGCCTTCACGTGCATTCATTAATTAATTTCAAATTATTCAAGAGGTTAAAAAAAATTTTGAGGTTAATTTAATTTATTTTCAATTTGAACAAGGATTTGTTTTCTAAATTATGTTCATATATTTAATAAGTGGATTTCTCGTGTTATAGGTTGCCGTGCCTCTGCCTTAAATCTCGAAGCCAAATCAATCCATACATGGTCAACTTCCAGACATTGCGTTGTGTCGAGGTAATAAACGGTTTAAAAGTTGTATTGTAAGACGAAGTAATTAAATTGTCATTATACAGATTTCAAGATTTAACGATTGACCACTTCCGGGACATTCGTGCCAGAGCAGGTGGCCTGATTGTCATGCTTCCAAAAGACGTGTCATCACTTAGTGCAGACGATAAGCAGGTAATTGAAACATACTTTTCCATAACATTTTAAAATGCCAGTTCTTTCTATTGGTTACTTTTTAGTTGGTTTATAAATCCAATTTATGTTGTGGTGTCATTAATCCCATTTACAATTTTTACATTCATACTTACTTGGTTGTTCTTTCCTCGTCATTCCAGCACATTCATTCGCTGGAGCAAGCGATGATGACACAGGAAATTTTGATTCCAGTGTACTTTTCGCCATTTAATGAAGAATTAGACAACATCATTAATGATGTTTCCCACAACGCTAATGCCGATGAGGCTTCAAAGAAAAAGAGAGATTCTGCTATTGCAGAAATCTTTAACTCTGTTTCTGCCAATGGTTATCAGGTGGAGTTTTTTTTTAATTTACATTAAAAGGTTTTGTAATTTCATTTATTATCCATAGATTGTAGTTTCTGGTGCCGCTCACGCTGCCAACAAACAAAGTAAAATTCCAATTGTTCAAGGCGAACTTGCCCCTGTACTTAAGGGCAGCAAGGGAAACGACGAAGCAATAACAAAACTGCCACTTATCATTTTAGCAGCACATTTAGACACATTTGGCTTAATTCAAGTAATTTTTTCGATATTTTTATGAAAACTTAGTTTATTCTCAAATCTATACTTTCTCAGAAACGCCTCAGCAACGTTGACGTCGCTGTTCTTCTCACAATTGTTGATCTCTTTAGTAAAATCCACAACACTGTCAGTATGGCGCCAAAATACCGTCTCATGTTTCTTCTATCCGAGTCTGGGGCTCACCTCAATTTCCAAGGCATGAAAAAATGGCTTGATGTCAATCACGATGAAAATGTACAAATACAAAATCCCGAGTTCGTCGTCTGTCTGGACTCTATTGGGCAAATGAGTGAGCTCGAATCAACCATGTACATGCATGTATCAAAACCACCAAAGGAAGGAACTCATATCAACAACTTCTACAAACAGCTTAAAGTATCGGCACAGCGTTACGACAATCTCACAGTTGAGGGAGTTCATAAAAAGATTAACTTGGCCGATGTGCAACTGGCATGGGAACACGAGCGTTTCAGCATGAAGCGTATGCCAGCTTTTACTCTATCTGGTTTAAAGAGTCACAAGGACCCACTCAGGACTACTATTTTCGAGGAAAACGAATCTGAAGTTCTAGAGGCGGCTGTGAAAAAAGCTAAAATTTTCGCTGAAGCTTTGGCACTTTACGTTTACGGTTTGACTGATGGGGAAATTTTCTCCGGATCAACTGTAAGTATTTTATACAGTTAAATAATTCTTTAAAAATAATATTCATTTTATGTTAAAGGCAATTACTCCACAAACTGTAAAACCTTGGCTGCATATCAGCTCAACGCTACTCAATAATGACCTAAAAAATACTTTTGAAAAGTACTTGAAGAACGTCAAAATTTCTTACGACAAACCAGATTTGCGTGAGCCTGACTTTATGCTCTACGACGGCCGTGACGGTGTCTTAAATGTTTACAGGTAATTTGAGTTATAATTAAATTCAAACTTATATGTTTACCTGATTATATGTTATTTTCAGCGTTAAACCGGCGGTGTTTGATCTCGTCCTGACGTTCGCCATTGTTGCCTATCTGAGCACCGTTTACTTTGCAGTCGTTTTGTTCCCAAAGCTTTACACCCTTTTGTAGTTATCATTATTGTTTCTTCTTACAAGCAATTATAGTCAAATTGTTGCGACGGACTTGGCAGTAATGGTTTTTAATTTAAAGCTTGGATTGCGAATGTGTACTTGAGCATCCTAGGTCCTAGATTCCGCCTTCTTCATTTAGATCGTGTAGCACTTTGAATTTCGAGATGCAGCGAATTTTTATTTAATCGTAAATTCTTGGTTAGAACAACTTTCTGTTTTTGATTTTAGTTTTTATACAGTTCTTAAGACCATTGTGTTGTTTTCAGTCTCCTGTATTTATTTACATCAACCAATTTTCTCAATAAATTTACCAAGAATGTTAGAAATATTTTTTATATTATTTTTAAAAAAATTGGGAATACCATAAAAAGTATGTATCAGATTTTCAGCATACAATCGCATTTGCAGAAACACTTCTTTCCAATGGTTTTTTTCATAGAACAAATTAATTTTAAAATTTTTCATACGAAAAAGGAATAGTACTCCAGCAGGCATTATCGTTCACAATATAAGTTATAAAAATCCTAAAAACGGTATTGAATAGGACTCGATTTCACCTGCAATTTTTTTTTTGATTTAGTTATTTTTGATTCAGATTTTGTAATCTCTTGTATTTTCTTTCATTTGTAATAGTGTTTTTTTTTATTTGTTTATTAATTTTTATTATTTCGGTGGTATTCTGTTGTACTCTATACTGGTGAGCAGTGCTTTCTGGAAATTTGCAGTGGCCCACGATAAAGCTGGTTACATTGTCTAGTCAAGTATGGATGTATTTCGTCTGTTTGCCTTGTTTTGAAGGCGTTGAAGTTCCGTCTTTAGGTGAATCCACCTTTCTCATCCTTACCAAACTTAATTGAGCTCATATTTATAAAATATGCCCTTTCGACGTTTTAGATCTTAAAGAGATTTAATAAAACAAATTTAGTTTTTCTAAAATATTAAATATCGTAAAATTGATTTATTTTATTTGATATATTTAATTGAAATGTTTAATTCTTCTTATAACTAAAAACCTTCCACGAATTTCTATAACACATATAGCTAAGTGGCGCCTATGTAAGTTCTTCATCTTAATGATTACGTTTTACAATCAATTACAATGTAAGCATTAGTTAACAACAAAATTGTATATGGCATAGGATATAATTGATATAATTTGTTCGATGTGTATGTTACCTATGGAGCACATTAATAGGTACGAGGAAGATTTAATGCTCCCATTACATGATATTAGCAAGATCACACGATATATAACTAGTCACACAAAAGGACATTTAGAATATACACTTTTGAGTTAATTTTTGTGTCCAACTGGCAATTTAAAATCAAATTTATTTGTGATTAAATAATTAAATTCATGCATTTTGCATTAACAAAAAAAAAACGCTTTTGTTCTTTGTAGACGAGAAATTGTTTGGAAAAAAGAATGTTAATCGAAATTTTACATTGAGCATAGTTCTTACCAACTAAAGATTTTTTGGTTTTTGTTACATTGATTGATTAAGATTAATAATGTTTTACTAGAATATTTAACATACACAGCTCTGAGATGTGCCTATAAAGTATTATCAAGATAGTGTGCATAAGGAAGCACAATAACAATGCAACAAAAAAAAATCCGTTTGCCTCAGAAAGAGCTGAGCAACCTTTTCGAAGCATAATTCGTTAGAGTCAAAGTTTATGTAAATTTAATTGGATTGAAACCCTTGAATCGATTGCTTTTACACGAATTTTTCTACATGTATATAATAAAATGGAAGTACATATTTATTAGTTATTGGAATTTGATTTGATTGAAGTTCTGGAATTAGTGTTGCACAATATTTAGTTAAATATGTATATTGAGCATTGTTGCAAAAACTGTGCGAAACAAGTTGATTATACAAAGATTAAGAAATCTCCACACATTTTTAATTGTTGATAATTAAGATCTAAGTTCCACCGGTTTGCCTCTTCGTGATGCCCTTGGCATCGCGTTCGGCGTTCGTCTCCGTGTGAACGCACGTCGGTATGGCGTTCGACCATTTGCCGTTGCGCAAACACTTAAGCATCTTGGCGCCGCGAATCTCGAGTCCTGGGTCACACGTGAACGTGATGCTCTCACCAATAGCATAGTAAAACTTTACGCTGGACATCCTTCCGCTGATTGCAGTGCCCGGATAGGAGCACGCCTGCACACACTTTGGCAGTCCGCCCGACCATCGACCACTGTCCTGGCACGCAATGATCGGCTGTCCCTGCATCATGTACTCCGGATTGCAGTTAAATTGCACCACATCACCGGCGCGATACGGTGCCGAACCTTGTGCATAGCCATTCTGTGGGGCACCGGGATTCTCGCACTGCACCTCTAAAGCTCAAGATACATTGAAAGCGACCTGCTACTAGTTTTGTACTACAAGTAATTCATTACGGGGACGGGGGGCGATGGGGGGATGTTGGGGGTGGGATGCTTGGGCTAATGGATTGTACATTCACATAAACACGGATATATGCAAGATGGGGGAGATATTTACCAACACATGAGGGAAACGGTGTGGCCCATTCACCGGACGGCATGCACACGGACTCCGATGGACCGCGCAATCCGAAGCCGGATGGACATGAAAAGGCAGCACGGCCGCCAACTTCACGTGACAGCACGGCCACACGCGGTGACGAGCCGTTCGTGGTGATTGGAATATCACCGCACTCTACACCTAAAATGTTTCTCTTTGATTGTGTTTGAGCAAAGTTTGGGTCATTGATACTTTCACAGACGGGCAGCGGGGCGCTCCAGTTACCGCTCGGCATGCATACCAACTCGGAGGCCCCGATCAATGAGTTGCCATTGGCACACGAAAGTTGGACGCGTGTGCTCATTTTAGTGTCGTTTGTGCTGAACATTAGACCGCGCCGATTCGGTATTTCCGGACAGTGGATGGCCTTCAAGTGGGGGAGGAGGAATCAATGAAACGATGTGATGTGGCGGGGTTGTCCAATGAATATAGAGACATGCAATTGTGCATGAATATGATTAATGATTTATTTCAATGTATATTTTTAAGAAAACGGTTTATAAATGAGAACGTTTGTTTTCGAGCAGTGACATGCAGGACTCTCCTATGGAGGTTGATTGGTCATATCATACAAGAGACTACAGGAGTCAAAGGTTTTGATATGTCAGGTCTCAATGCGAATATTTGTTTTCGTATTGCAAAAAGGATACTTTTATATAAAAGACAAATGGCAAGTTCCGTCTTAGGAATATTGTTTTAGTCGCTTGAGGCTTGTTAAGCCAATTGCGTAAAGGATTTAAAAATCCGACAGAAAAGCTTTAACACAATATCAGAGAAAGTGATGATGTCAGAATGCATATGAAGTTAGTGCGATGGTGTAAATGACTTTAAAATTATTATACATTCACCAGTCACCAGAACAACTTATTTCCTGGAATCATAAGTGCCTGTAGCAAAGATAAATCTTTTCTACCTCCTCATACTGCATTTAATTATGAACATGTTATTCAGAATATTCCATAAATTCATTTAAATACCTTGACGACAATATCCACGGAATGATCATGACGCGCCGGAGTCTGGCACGTAAATATTCCCGAGTCTTCCTCAACCGCATGGAAAATACTCAGCCGGTACTCCAATTGCGCATCGCGACCTTCTTCCGTAACCCATCCTTCGGGATAAGTTCGATAGTCGTGACTGACATTCCACTTTGGATTGCCGAAGCGCCGCATCCACAGACATTCCATGTGCACGGTGGTTCCCGGATAAACTATCATCTTGCCGTTGTTACTCTGTGCTATAGGACCATTCTGATGCCGAAATAGAACTGTAGGTGCCTTTTCCACTGAAATGTTTTAAGGAAATAGTTAAAGTTCTTTTCGTGTAAAACAAAATCTTTCAATATACTCACTTGCATAATCATTCTCTTGGTTTAGACCCGCGCAGACTGGCTTTTGGCCACTCCATTCGGAGTGAATGCATTGCTGTGTGTCATCTCCAGACATCGCAAATTTTCCAATGTCAACGCATCTGAAATTAAATGTATGAGCATCTGAACTTTTGGGGAATGGCTATAAAAGGATTCTTTCGAATCTTATCAAATTAATGAGCATCTGGCCAACAAAGAAATTTCTTAAATTTATCTTCTGGAAACATCTTCATCCAACACAGTTCAATCAATTTGATGCATAAGAAAAATCGTTCAAGACACCATGTGCAATGTACTAACGACATTGTGATGTGATTTATTGGCAACACCCTCTTTGTCACCGCATTCACACGATATGGCGGTAATTTTCCAGTTCACTGGCAAAATTGGATACTGAATGGGTATAGAGATGATTCAGATAAAAAAAAACGAACTCAAACTTGTGCGTCTCGCTTCCAAGATTCATTCAGTAAAAAGTTGTCATTCTAAGTGCACGTATATTTGAATTTCTTGTCACTTGTAAGATAAACTGACAATCCGAAAATGGATAAAGCTGTAGAAAAATTAAGGATATTAATGAAGCGATCCCAAACGTTGGGAATACAACTACGTGAATTACCAGCAGTTAAGAGATGGGAAGAACCGACAGTGAAAATTAATAAAAAACGATCAATTGGAATCTCTTTTCTGATTCTATTTATTTGTTTGAGTTATTGGCATCTTCAAAGACCTGAAGTAATTATCATAACAAGAAAAGACTTTTAGGACGTTTTATAAAATTATTCTATCTTTTTCAAGTGTTTAATCGAAATGCCTGAGGTATTATCAGGCGTTTTTCGTCCTCCCATAAGTTGTGACTTTTGCACCAACAAGACTAGTGCAGTGTACCTTAAAAATGTTGAACCAAATGAGTTTGAGGATTTGCACGCCTATTCGGGCGGACCTACTGTTATTGTGGACGCGACTGATAATTGGACCGCGAAAAATGTGTTTGATTTTTGGTACTTCAAAGAAGTTTACGAAAACTCTGGATTCAAAACGAAAAAATGGAATTGCCAATTTTTTCCATATAAAACTGGCTTCAAGAATTTACACGAAGCTTTGAATATTCCCAAGGAAAGGGTCCATTATCAACATGGTTGTCCAATTCGAGGCCATGTCATTTGATTGATTTTATTGATGATTTGTTTGTTTAAGGCACTGATCCTTGGTACTTTGGTTGGAGTAATTGCAATAATGAGGTTGGTGATATATTAAGAGCTCATTACACCAGACCATACTTCTTGCCAAAAACTTCTGAAAATGCGGTTGTCGATTGGATTTTTATGGGTGGCCCTGGTTTGGGAGCCCACATGCACGTGGATAATGTACGACTTCCATCGTGGCAGGCTCAAATAAAAGGCGCCAAAATTTGGACAGTGGCACCTCCGCCAGAATGCTATTTTAGCTGCAACTCGTTCGAGGTTCCAGTGAATAAAGGAGACATAAGTACTGCATCTTGTTATAAGTTTCTTATGTTTATACATAATTTTATCGTGAATTTCAGTTGTTCTTGATACAAATAAATGGTATCATATGACCAAAGTAATGCCAGGAGAAATAAGCATCACCATCGGAGCAGAGTATGATTAAGGATCATACTATTATTAAGAATGGTAACTCTTACCTTGAGGTAATTGTGGCTCCTGGTGGGAATTCAACCAATTCCTCTCGAATCTCCAGATCATTATAAAAACTAATAACATTCGGTTCGTTATTCTTGAATATACATGTTCCATTTGCTATAAATTAATTATTTGTAATTATTCTGCTAAAATATACAATAATTTAAAAAAAATTACCGCAGTTTAAAGATCTTCCAATCCAGGCTCCATCCTCACAGATGATCTTCCAGGTACTACGCTCACCAGCAGTACTTAAAATACAATTAAACGTTATTTCAGTGCCAGATGGAAAACCTTCCTCTTCGTCCTCCTCCTCCTCTTCATCATCATCTGGCTCTTGATTCTGTGGAGGCTCTTCTTCTTCGACAAGCTCTTCGTTTCTAAAAAAAGACAATTACATAAAAAACGAATTAAATTGATTAAATCGAATATGTAATTACTTGTAAACAAGGAATTCATCCTCACGAACAGGTGGTCCACAATGACGACCATTATCTACCCGAGGCCTTGAAATTACTGTATCTGAGTTGAGATTAATAGAATTGATGCCATTGAATGCATTCGGTGAACTAACAAATTCTGCTTCGCCTAAATACTCTTCGCGAGACCGTCGGGCTCCAGTGCCACAGTGGATTGTGTTTGGGGATAAAACGCCCAAAGCACAGGCTACAAGTAATAATGTAATTTCATTAATATCAGGAAAAGCTGCCAAACATTAGAACCATACACATTTGAACTGGAAGATTGTTTGCTGGATTTTCACACTGCACAGTAACTGAGGACAAATGGGCTATTGTCAATCCTCCACGATAACCACCCTGATATACGGCATTATTGATCGTCGGTAGCACGCATGGAGCAGGAATGCATTCGGGATAGGAGGAAACCGCCCAGTTTCCTTGCTGGCATTTTAATTCTTGGGAACCCTGTTTAGTTAACAATTCAGAATTTACCTTATTGAAATATTAAACGTTTTAGAATACCTGGACATTGTAACCTTGCTCACAACTCAGAGTTACCACCTGATTATGGCCAACCTCATCAAATGGTGCTAATTTCAGGGTATTTAAATCACCACTGGTCTGGTTTTGTGTCGCACTGTAGTAGCCATGATCTGTTGTGGGAATGGAGCATGGATGTGACAAACATTGAGGCTTGACTGGCTTCCATCGTCCCCGTACACATTTCGTAGTGGCATTCGGGTTCTGTAAATTCAATTTAAGATCTTTGCCACATGTGACTTTAACAATAGTTCCAGCACTAAATTCGATGGCAGGATCGCGTCCCGGTCGAACTATCTCAAATGTTTCATAAGCTTCGTGTTGTAAAGGTTCGCATGGACCTTTTGGTACTCCTGGTCTACCGTCCTCGCCATCATCGGTTGAGTTTTGACTGTTCATAGCACGATGTTTGGCATTCTTGCGACTGATTATCTCATCTTTAGTTGCTCGTTTAGTCCGACTAATAATCTGGTAGTTGTAGTCGCGCTTCTTACGTACAATTTGTGACTTCAGTTGATCAATTATGGTCGAGACATTGAACTTTTTCGGCGACTGCTCATTTTCCATTTGCTGGTCTCTTGAATAAATATGGGAACCATCAGGGTATCGAACACTTTTTGGCCTGTTCGTTAGTGCAGATGATCGATTATATGTATTATTCATTAGCGTTGAGATGTTTTCCTTTGATTGGACTAACTTTGTTTCATATTGCGGTAAATTCTCATATATGTTTGGCACAGAAATCGGCCCAGGGCTTGGTGCTATTCCATCAGTTTCCAACAATTGAGCAACATCGTCACGCGGTTGAAGATCTTGATCTGATTCAAGACTCTCCTCGTTCAACTCGTTGCCCATCGTCCTTGCCTTATGCATTACACGGTATCGCGTAAATGTATCCAAAGTATTGGCTGGATGCAGCCACCGTCCGTCTTGAACGCGTACTTTCTTCGAAGAGGTCATGTTGTCGCGATCATAGCCCAGTAACTGACGAACATAATTGTAGTACTTTGTTTTAATAATATCCAAATATTTCGTATAAGATTGTTCCATTACAATTGGGTTGAGAGGTAACTCTTCAATTTCAGAACTTCCATGTAAAATTGCGGCATCTTCAATCAATTGATTATTCACGTTGCGGACAATGCGTCTTCGATACTGATTATTGGGAAGCCGCATTCTGTTCTTAATCAAAAGATTTATTGACGGAAATGGCCTGCCACGGTATTTATTCGACGTGTCGTAGAGAGGACCAGACTCAATTTGTATGCTTCTTTTCTGTAAATCGTGCTCACGATGTTCCTGCTCTTCCAAAGCCATTTCACGAAGTCGACGCTCTAAGTATCTGTAGTTCTTAAGCAAAAATCTTGAACGTCGGAAACGCATTTCCAATGGAACAGATCGTCTCCGGCGCCTATTCCAGCGTAAACGTGGATGCTGACCAGGAAGGCATCTAAGAATATTTGATTAGTTTCACAGTTTATAAATATTTTTATTTTAATTATTACTCAGGTAATTCCGTTGGTCTCCACAGGCCTCCAACACACGTCGCACCCGGTGCTCCTTCACCCAGCACATATCCTTTGTCGCAGTCGTACATAATTTGTTTATTGTTAACAATCTGCGTATTTGATAAAAAATTGTAATAATTGTTCTAAAAAGATTAGAATTTTAAAAATTTAACAAACCTTCTTGACGTATGGTCGATAGTCATAAAGTCCCATATTGCCCACCAACAGCACTTTGCCGTGTGTGATGTAACCCGGAAACGAGCAATATACTTCCTGGCACATTGGCGTTTCTCCGGTCCAATTTCCAAACGAGCAAGTTAGCACATACTCATTGATATCGGTAATTTCCTTGCCACTAGGAGTTGTCAAATTGAAGCCATCCTTACACTTGAAACGTGCCTTCATTCCGTGGTCGGTTTTTGGTGCCAAAACCATGCCATTCCTGGGCGGCTTTGGTAAACTCTTGCAGCGAGCTGGAATACACTTTGGTATTACACTCCATGTACCATTATTGCAAGTGGGTGGCGATTGCGAAGTTATTGGGAACTCGTAGCGTTCTTCGCACTCCACTTTCAAGAAGAAGCCGTGTTGGACTTTCGTGCTAAAGACCAAGGTTGTCACAGTTAATATTGTTGAGTTTGTTAGTGGAGTTTCCGCTGTTGTTGTGTTTCCGGTTTCCTCTATTTCAGGATTCATTGGAATGACCGTTCCTTGCAAGACCGTCGGGACCACACACGGAGCTGTAAATCAGAGCTTTTTCTATAATTTCTGTACTGTAATATTAAATGGATCTACAACTTACCTAAACATTGTGGTACTGGATATCTCCAACGTCCATCAATCTGACAAACAGCTGAAGCGTTACCCACCAACATCATACCCGGGTGACATCTGTAAATAATGCTAGCACCAAGTCCGGTTCCGCTTTCAATATTTTCTAACCAACCGTTGTACAAAACGCCAGGATGTCCGCAGTTAATCTCCTTACAGACGGGCAGCTGGCCACTCCACTTACGATCGGCTCCACATCGTCTTGAGCTTTCGCCCAGCAGAGTAAAGCCATACTTGCACTCGTAACTGACGACGCTGTTGTAGGAGCAGCTGGTATAAATGGCTTTGCCGTTTTTGGGATTTTCTGGCGGTGGGCACTGGACAGCCGTGACCACTGGAATTATTGTAAGATGAAAAGCGTTTTATAAGCGACAGATTAATAGTTTTAACCTGATGAAAAGAATAACAAAGAAATATAAAGAACAAACTGAAAAATGTTGAACTAAGTACAAACAATTGTTACCGCAGATCCAAACTAAAAAGATGAGAAAACTCAAAAGAAAGTTCGTGACTAAATGAAACATCGTATTGATTTGCGGTAACTTTTTTATTTCACAGGAAGCAACACACATACAGTAATTATTTTCAGTAACTCTAATTATTAAATTATTAATATTAACATGATAACGGCATTTTATTGGAGTTGAAGTGAACAACAAATTTGAATATGCTACAATTACTAAATTCTCATCGGAAACACTGAATTCAATATTGTAATTTCTCTAATTATTTAAATTGTAATAATTATTGCAGCAAATGTTGCCCCTACAATTTTTCGCTACGAAGAAATCTCGTTTTAATTAGCTTGAAATGGATGCGTGGTTGGTATGGAATGTCGACAAAATGGAAAAAAGTGGAAAATGATGAAACAATGATTAATTATTGAGCTTCAATGTTTTTAATAAAGATATGAGTAAAATATGTGAATTATGTTCTGGGATGAATGAATTGGGTGCTTTACACCACGATACTTAGAGTTATCTTGTACTTACAAACACACGTTGGCATCTCCTTAGGCGCCCATGATCCGTCCGCCTGGCAGAAGCGTTCATTTTTGCCAACCAACTCATGACCCTCGGCACAATGATACGTGACACGACATCCGAATGTGTTGCACTCGCCCGAGTGCCAACCGTTGGCTAGCTCAGTAGGCACTCCGCATGAACGGGCTTCAAAAATTCAAATTATAGGATTTTTTAGAATCTTTGAAAAGCAGGCATTTCGAAAAATACTCACGTTCGCAATTGATGTCTGGTCCATACCAACTGGCTTGTCCGCCTATTGCCAAACACTTTGCACGTGGAAATCCATTAGTAACAAATCCGGTGTGACAGTGGTATTGAACGGTCGAGTCCAGGTCAAATGTGGCCTGTTCTGGTAGGGCCGAATGTCGAGCGTGTTCAATTGTGGGAGGAGTGAGACAATAAACTGAAAAAAGAAAAGTTTTTGGCTTTAACGAAGATAACAATTATAATAGTAAACACTTCCAAATCAAAAACTATCTAAAATTTCAATAATATCGACTTAAATCTGATTGAATTACTGTTTTGTTTGCATGCTGGCTCTGCTCCAGCCCACTGCCCGTCGGCCTGACACAGTCGACTTTGCAATCCGACGACGTGGTAACCATGGGGGCACGTATATGTGGCACGACCGCCGAAATGTCGTTCCGATATGGTGATCGTCCCAAGTGCTGGTTTATTTAATTCGGGGCACTCACGATCTATTAATAGATAAATTCAGTTTGTGGGTTAATTCTTCTTTGGATTCAATCAATTATTTCATAATTGCCTGGTTTAATGCAGGACATGCCACAAGCTCCATCGCATAAACATTTCTTCTTCTTGCTTTTACAGTCCTCGTCAGACGAGCATTTCCTAAGACATTTTTGACCTAACAGTGTGGCCTGCTCCTCGTCTCGTGGACACTCTGTCGATGGAGAATTTCGCGGATTCTTGTAGATGCGACTATCATCGTCGACCTCAGAAGAGTCATCTTCATCTTCCCATTCCTCATCATCTTCGTCAGTTGTTTCAGTCACAGCAGTTGGAATTGATAAGGCTGAAATAAGGATGAAAAATGTGTTTTACATTGTACAAGAATTGTTTAATGTCTTATATCGTTACGAGTGAAAGACGTTAACATTAAAAATTGTATGCTCAACATCAAACAACTTGCGCCAACTCAACTCATATTAAGTCATATGTAAACAAAAATATCATATGATATGCCATACACAGAACACGCGAGACATTCCATCAGGTTGCTGTCGAACACAAAGTGTGGCTGCAATATTTGGCACTCACCACACGACGTCCTTACGCATAAACAAAAAGTGGGTGGCTAGGGGAAATAATGTGGCACACGCGCCACCAGATTTCCCCAACGTGGCGTGCACCCGCGCTTCTCAACTTCACCAGCCCCTTATGCCCTAAATCAAGAACAAGTGTCGAAAAACTCACCCCGTTGAACCAAGATGGCCGCAAGCAGCAGCCAGCAAAATTTCAGATTCATTTTCGATAAATGTACGTTTAACTGTTTGTATTTTCCTTAATTTTGCATCTTAACTGCACTGACACACCATCAATCAACACTTTAACTACACTGTCATAGAACTGGGAGTATTTTATGCACAATTTGGGAGGATTTTCAAAGCAGCAGCGACGAGAAAACGATCCGTATATGTTGCCGTCTGTTCAGAGAATGGGGATGGACCAGTTTTGCTGCAGATAATCGTGGTGAGTAGTCCTGGGGTAATAAAGTGTTTGGCGAAAGATGGTCGATTACTGTGATGAGGTGATGAGGCGGCATCTCATAGAAAACTTGTGCAATTGATTTGAAATTTTCGTATTGGACGTTATTTTATGGATTTTTTTATTTACCTCTTTTATGTGCATGTTGCCATTCATTATCTATTACATTAGAAGACAGTTTTAGCTAAAAACTGTATTTAACCTCTATATCCTTTATTTAAAAAAAAAAGTTTATACCTTTTTCTTACCTGTACTAAGTTTCTAACTTTTCGTATATTGATGGTAAAAAAAAGCTTTTCTAAAGTTTAAGATTCAATCTAGAAAAACTGATAAATCTAGATTTAAAATTTGAAAACAAATTTATTCTTTTCTTGCAAAAAATACCAAAAAAAAACTAAGACGAAGATAAAAACTCAATTTTATGGTATCTTAATATTTATTTAAATTTTTTATACATTTACACAATTTCTACTAAATAACTGATTTTATTTGTTGAAAGAAAAGTTGGTTGCAGTTATAATTTTTAGATTTCAAGGTCCAGCCTTAGTTGATTTACAATAAATTAATTATCATTTATGTTGTTTAAAAGACGTTCAATGTCTCTCATGCCAGATGAGCGATTGTAATAATAATTGTACTCAATAATTGGTTCTACTCGTAGATAATTTGTTTTAAATATCTTAAAAATATTTGGTTTGTTTCCGTTATTCTTGTACAGCATAACTTGTTTGTTTTGTTGTTGTAAATTCATTTAAAGATTTGAACGAACATTCATTTAAAACACATAACTAATGCTTGCCCTAAATGCTACAATTATGTATGAACGGTTTCCACAGCACTCTGATTTCATAATGAGTGACTATCGAATTGAATGTGAGTTTTGCCAGCTGATTGGTTTTAGTGAAGCATTGTAAATTAGTCGAAATCAATGCATATTATGTGCAGTTTATGTGTGAGAAAAGAATTGAAACGCCTTTGCAATAGGTATTTGTGTTTTATGAAACAATTATGTCACAATATAATTAAATATACAGATTTCCTCCGAGTAGGTTTTGTGCAATTTATATATGATTTGAAACACTTGACAATATTTTAAAAGGTAAGAAGTCTTTGAATGAATCTTGATGCGCTTTAATGTTTTGTTTTAATATTTATAACAGACAATGGAAATATACACAAATATGCTTTGGCGTGCTTTTAATCGAAACGTAGTTTACACCTTAATCCTAAAGGTATTTAGTAATTATGTTTTTAAATGATTATTACTGATTATAATTATAAATGGGTTTGTTTGCAATTTAAATTTTGGTATGCGATTTAATTTCATAAGTTCCGTTTTTTTTTTGTTTTGTCAGTTATCATTTAAATTTATAAAATTGAATTTTAAAATTGGAAGCTTTTGCCACTGTTCTCTGGCCGGCCATACACCTTATCCGCGTCCGATTCCTGGTTGGCCGTTTCGTCTGTTGTTTGCAGTTTAAGTGTCACGAGATTCGGATACTTTTGAAGTGCTAGTGCCACATAGTGTCCGTCAGGTAGGATTTCGCAGGTGGATATTTTGTCAGGTGGAGTGTAAACAGCCAAAGTGTTTCCTGCAGATGAGATAATGGATGTTTTAAGCACCCTCAATTTAATAGAGCCTAGTAACTTACCTGTATCAAGATTCCACATCCTAATAGACATATCACGTCCTTCTTTATCGCCAGACAACAACACTCTTCCCTTAGGATCAAGTTTTAGCAATGTCACTGGAGCATTATGTCCAATCAGCGTGTACTTGCAATTTCCTTTGAGAACAAATTAATGGTTATTTTTTGATCACTTCAAAGAGCAGCAGAATGAAGTACCTGTCACTAAATCCCATACTAAAATACGGGCGTCCTCCAATCCAGCAATAACACAAGCATTCGTCTGTGATATCGCCAAAGCCACAGTATTACACGAGGGCTTCCATTTTTTGAAGAGGGTTCCACTCTGCAGGTCGTAGACAACAATAAAGTTGGGCGTCGGCTCGTTCAGCTCCTTGGCCACAACACAAACATACGATGCTTCGTGCGTAATGGCACTGAGGGATGTCACAAAGTCATGATGTGGAATACGCAGGTCGTATAGCAGCTTCCGTTGAGATAAGTGCCAGACGAGCAGCGGGAATGGCTTTTGCGTTTCGTCACCACAAACCAATATTCTGCAAAAAACGAAACATTCAATTTCACTTTTTAATACTACTCTAGATATTATCTCCTTCTTACCTGCCATCTCCAGACACAAGCAGGGAATTCAGGAAACGATCTTCTCCGGCCTTGAACGTCGTCACACAGTCACCCGACTCCAAATTCATCAGATTCACGTACATGCGATTGCGTGACAAGCACACCAAATGCGCAGAGTCGTGCAGACCAAAGTAGGGCATTTTTTGATTCATGACACCTTTCAGCGTAACCTTGAATTCACCGGCGTCCAAATCGACCACCTTTATTTCCCGTCGACACAGTACAGCGGCACCATATTTGCCAACCGGACAGATGGCTGTTGGTTGTGGCACCCCCGTTAACGTACGAACCTTTTTGCAGCTGCAGACATTTCAATATATGATTACAGTGAGCATAGTTTGGTACTAATCATGATTGTTTACCTTGGTACATCATAGACGCATATTTCTTCTTTCGCTGTGTTCAAAGTCGCCACGAAGCGGCCTTGTTCCCCCAAATTAACGATCAAATCGAAAGCTATATTACTATCGATCATTTCCTCTCGATTAATATCATTTAAAATGGCTAACGAAGTGGAACGCAACTCAGTCAGATAGGTAAGCCATTGTGTAATAATTGGATCACTCTTCAGGTCGCTGCTCTCTCCAACTCGACTGTCCAAATACTTTTGGAACATTACATAGAACTGTTGGGCATCGTAGTTGAGTGACCTTATATTATTCTGAAGAAAGTCTTCGAGTACGCGAAGGTATTTCTGACTGCGATTGGCGGCTAAAATTATATCGCTTAAAATATGAACACATCCTGTTGCGCTTAATTTATCGTATATCCATGGCAAGTTTGTCAAGAAGATGGACATTTCGAATGATTGTGGGTCCGTTTTCAATGCATGGTAAGGCAGTTCAATAAGCTTTCTTGAGTTGTAACTGTCAGCAAATGAAATTATTAGGTTGGGTATATATCAATAAAATGATAGAGTTGAAATCAAACCTTTTGTGTTTTCCTTGGCGATCTACGAACTGAGATGGTTGCTCTGTAAAGTAGCATTGCAGGAGCTTGTGGGCGTTTTGCACCTCGGTGGGATACCGCTTCATAGCGATCTCGATCAGCGGCTTGTCCATTAACTTAATGTGATTGGAGTGCAAAAGCATTGGTCCCATTATCCAAGAGAATTTCGCCCAAAGCTGAACTGGTGGATTGGCTGTTAGATTTGATTTTTTAATAATATCGATAATTTCAGTCTCCAAAAGCCCGTCACGCGACGCTAGCAGTAATGCTATTATGAATTTGGCCACATCATTGTCGAAACGTTTCTCTAGTACATCAAAGACGACATCCTCAAATCGTGTAATGCCACTGCAATCAGTGTCCTCACCTGACCACGCTATCCACCACAGAATCTGTTTGAAATGATCATAAATAAAAGTATCGTTTTAAACGTTGAAAAGCGATCCTACCTTTGCCTGAAATGGCGTCTTTTCCACTGCATCTTTCCATGGATCTGGTATTGCCAATGATCCATTGGCGGCATAAAAGTCACCACCGCCAAAGCTCAGCATATCGTTCCATTTTTGCGAAGAAAAAGGAGCCACATACACAAAGTTACTAGCCGGAATTCGTTTCACTATTGTTTTTAATAATGGTCGCTCCTCGTCATGTAAAGGTGCCGCCTCGCTGGCATTTGCCGTCACAGTTATAATGATCTTAATGTTGGAACTCAGCGTGTCTGGTAGCCATTTCAAGTCGTTATCAGATATATGTTCCACTGAATCAATAATAATGACAACCCGACTGGTCGCTGCGTCCACAAGCATTTTAATGGCGTTCGTGTAGCTCTCAATGTCCTATATTCATATAGATAATGTTATTTAATTATTGAAACCCCTTTCAAAAGATATGAAGGATAACATACATGAGGCAGAGTGCATGGCTCATTTTTGACAAGCATATGCAGTTGCTCGGTTATCGAACCAATCATCGCATTCAAATCGGATGAGTAGGGTGTCAGTTGGCTGTACCGAAGGATAAAACTACAATCCGGATACCAGGTGTGAACACTTTCGGCTACTTTAGCGCAGACAACACTCTTGCCACTGCCCGCTTGACCATAGACAACGAGCGGCGACATTGTCTCATCTGTGCCAATGTAGTTTTTAATGGCATCTAAGACTACGGTATTGGCACAGTGTTGGCCAAGGGCTTTGGTGTGCTGGCCAACAGCCTCAATTTCGCTGAGAAGCCGTCGGTCAACGCCCATGGTGCAAAGAGGTATATGATATTTAGTTTTGTGCTCATCTACTATATTATCCATAATTCCAGTGAGCAGACCGTCCAGAACACTAGCGAGCTGTTCCGGTTGGAATTGAATTGTTGGTGGTATCCTTATAAGGTTCTTGTCGAGTAGGTGGTTCTGTAATGAGAATCGTTTGTGGTGATTCTTTAAATTGATCAAGATTGTTTTACCTTCAAGTCACTATGAATATTGTTGAGTCGTCTCATCATTTCCGTCTGAAGAGCTGTGGAATTTGGTTCAGGTTTAGGTGGTAGAAATCCCGTCTGAATCCACACGCAACGCTTAGAGAGCTCCTGACTTATCAGAACTGTATTATTAATTTCCTGCTCCACTACAGTTGTCAAATAGGAATCGCGCAGTTCCTTAGAAAAGATCTCAACGAATGTAGTCAATAATTCGTTCAATTGTTCATCGGAGCCATTTGACTGAGGAATAAGAAAATTTAACAGTTATTAGTTAATCTTTAAATTTAAAAATGATTCCTTCACTTACATCCAAAATTTTGCTGTTGAAACGATAGCACTCGGGCTGCGCTTTGTCGTCCAGCTTATACCACTGTTCAAGCAATTTAAGACCAGCCGTTCCTTCGGCCGCTTTTAATGCAGTCCTAAAGTCTTGACTCTCAATTGTCAATGGCAATAGTGGACATCCCAAACTACTGCCCAGAAATAAAACTGGCACCACATAGGAGTTGCTAAAGTGTTCTAAATTTGGAAAGGAGAATTTTTTTTACATTTTCTTTTGTAATCCAAACAATTTTGTACGCACTTGTTAGCTCTGCCAGACAATTGGCTGCCTCTTGATGGCCACCCTGTGCTTCAAGTGGTCCATTCACCCAGGTTTTTGTATTTAAGAAGTCAGTATTGACATTTGCGTCATTCTCGTCATGCAAATTGCTGAGCTGCAACTCAAAGCCACGAGCTTGGCAACGTTTTCGCAGTGTTTCGTATGATTCGTGCAGGACGCCCTTCTCAACCTTGTGCCCTTCATTTGTTGCCAGCACATAGATGACTATCTTCTTGTCAGACTCTATGCGACGGCTGGTACTCAACTTTCCGTAGAGCGGAACTAAGTTAGGGTGAAGCTTCAATTCGTATTGATGTGGTGAACCACTTGGTAGATCACATGGTGGACTTATGGCTAGTGGACTGTTCGATGCCGAGTCTGTTACAAATGGCAAGAG
>JANSTS010011342.1:11563-32860 GCA_026546915.1 Sylvicola fuscatus
GCTTCTTATTGTAGTCACCGGCATTACGAAACAAAATACCAAACCAATATGCAAGGAGTCCAACGAAATGATTGTGCAATCGAATACCGAATCAATAAACACAACACGGAATCGCGAATCCCATGGAGGTGTACTCCAACCGGAAGATGAATCACATGGCTGCTACCAAACAATCGCCACAGCACAAGGAGCCGGCCAACAATTGCAACAAAATGCATCGATGCAGTTATAACGCTTACACATAACGATTACACAATATCACTGGTAATTGTTTAAAAACCTTCCAAAGTATTTTTATATTTTATCATTTCTGCAGAGTATTTTTTTTTCTGCGCTGTACTTCTCTCCACTATGCCAATGCATTGTTTATTGCACATTCTGCAAATATAGTTAGTTGCACTGCTGTATTTTAATTTATTGCCTGGCCAATACAATTGGTTGTTGTAAGTACCCAAAGTCTAGCTGCCTGCATATTCACATATAGCCGAAGCAGATTGTTGGCTGGCAGCGCCGATTGAAATTTATGCCACAGCTCTTTCATGCAAATAAATCAAAACATTTTGATAAGTGCTTGACGGTATATGCTGAGAGAGCTGAGCATATAATATCGACGCCAAGGTATTATAATTGGTGACTCGGCATCAGTGTTATGCTCACATATTGAATATTGTTTGTAAATGCATCGGAAACATGAAGCTGAGTCATAACTCATATTGGCATTGGGATTTTGGTTTAATATAGATTTTGTCCATATTTGATAACAATTGTGGTTAAAAGGTTCATAGAAAATCAATCAATTCCACGAAATATTTCTTGTTATTTGACCAACGCAAAAGTGGTGTTTGAAATAAGATGCTTTTTAAACAATAAACAATATTACTGGCCCTTACTTATGAAACTTGAATCTTAGTCCAATTCTACTACCGAAAAACAACCCAATTGTCGGTTACCAGTTCCCATCAGACTTGTAATACAATTAAGGTGAGCCTGTGATTTTTCCACTGCAACATAATTCACTTGCATATTTTTTGGTGGAACACAATTTCACATGAAAACAATATCGTCCATCAGGTTTAACGTGTGAGAACGCTGCACCGTGGTTAAGTCGAGGGGCTGCAGCAACAATTACCGGAGGGTAGTTTTCATAGCGTCGCTATTCCGCTGTACCACCGGGATTTTTAGCGTCGCGTCGCGTCGCGTCGTAATGTACACAACAATTCAGCATCAATTCACATTGTATGCTCGACGTGCCCTTGAAATCTGTGTCACCTATAACCAGAAGGGATGGAAAGCGGAAGGAACTTGCATAGCCCTGCATTAGTTTATGTGTGATGGCATGAAATATTAGGGTACTCCATTTGCATTTCCCTGCAAATGTGATGCGCCGCCACTCGTCCCCTGCCCAGACTCAATGCGTATGTTGAGCTATTTTTAGTTCCCCTTGATTTTTTGAAATAAATATGCGAACAACAACAATTTCGGTGCACATAATTTCTTCATTTCCAATTCATCTGGGATGTGTTTGGCTCATGAAATATGCAATCAGAGCACCGAGAGCAAGCCACCGTGCGCATTAACATAACTTGTTTATTCCTATGGTGAACCTTCCTATTAGTCGCGCGATGATGCGCAGCATGTGTGTGCTCTAGATAAACGACATAAAGAGACCCTATGGATATGAGAGTTGTTTTATATATTCATGCCATTAATTAAGTAGGGACATTTAAATTCATGCATGTAATGAGTATTATGTTGTTATGGAGGTTTTGGTGATACTTTATTAATCAAAAATTACGCTATTTATCTGTAAGGATTTCATAGCAATTTGTTTGATAATAAGGGGAAAGGTAAATGGTTTTCCTTAATGCCCAGGTGTCTTTGGCGATGGTTTAAGTTTTATAATTTAATCAGTTGAGAATATTTTACGTTAACAGAAAGATTCAAGAAATGCTACGCAATTGATTCCCCCAATTTTCTAAACTCTCTTCAGACTTTCTTCGTAAAAAAAATTGTTTACCGATTAAGATGCGATAAGGTATTTCCATTTGCGTAATATTAATAAACGATTGGTATAGTTTCTTTGCAAGGAGCCACCTGGACAAACATTTACATAAATATCTGAGAAAATGAATGTTCAATGCTTCTTTGCACAACAATCCCCCTATAAATGGAAATTTTCCGAATTTCGAAATTTCAGGTGTGATTTACTGATAAGTTGATGGATACTAAACCAGTGCATTTGTGTGTATCAATGCCTGATTGATGCAAATTCACCTAGAGCATAGCGCCAACACTTGGGTAAATAAACTAAATACAATTTGTTTTACGTAAAACAATGCTAGAAACTAACAAATTAGTTACCAATCCCAAAATTTCAAATGCAAAAAGAGAGAGAAAAAAATTAATAAATTACAAACAAATTTTCCGAACAACTGAATGCATCCAATTAATCCCCAACCACATGATTCAACAATTGTACAAGGCAGACCCTCCAACGCACTCGCCCGCAGGACGTCACAGCCACCAAAACAATAAGCCTCGATAAGTTAATTTATGCTCAAACACTCCACATAGCTGCCAAAGATAACTAACTCGGCTGCATTTGGCACAAGGCATTCGCTAAGAAAACCAACGCGAAAAACCATTTAATTTTCATCACAGTGGCGCACGGGCCCGCGCTCGCCATTAGCGTAATCTCATTAGTATTGTTTTGGGGCTGTGTGGAACACAAATGGTGCTCCATGGCGCCTTATTTGTTAAATTACTTGCGTTTTGTGGCTTCGCGGTTTTGTTCTATCGCGTTTTGAGCGAATAAATTTAAATCAAACGGTGTACACGCGGTGTTGTGTTGAATGCGGCACACATGTGAGGCGTGCAGACTACAGCAGCCGCGCCACCATCTGCAGTGGTGTAGTAACACATCTAACTAGCTGAGAAGTTGGCTTTGATGATTGAGGGCGTTGAAATCGGTGATCGATGGCATTTGTGGCGTGCGCGTTTTGAAACTACCGGATAGTCGGTTTTCCTTTAAGATGTCAATTAAAATGTTTCTTCATTTGAAATGTTATTGCATATCCAGTGACGCTGTTTTATTATTGCGCGCGTCTCTATTCATTTGTTATAATCAATACATACACAAAAAAATTATGTAAAAACATTTTTCACAGTAACACGTGCTTATTAGAAATATTAGTAATAAAATCAAGTTTTATTGGTAACGACTTGCTTGGTGAACACCTTTAAATCCTTTCTTCTGTAAGGTTTTCAAAAGCATAAAATGAGACTTCTTTTGTTGCGACAATTGCCTATGAAGTCTAAATATTAACGAAATTTTCCCCCTTTTTTGCGACGGTTTTTTTCAACAATAGCAACTGTTGTATATGCACGAACATTCCCCACAATAACCCCATAAGTACCTATGTACATAGTTTTCTGCATTTTTATGCTTCAATTGAACCTTACCTATTTGCACGACGCAAAGTCTTCGCGCTGAAAAAGTTTTAATTCATGAAAAGTCGTTTAATTTCCATTCAATTGCGGCGTTTTCTTTAATATTCAAATGGCTGAAAGGAAGTGAATTGAATGTCGATCGCTATCTAGAGCGGATGTCTTTAAGCATTTGCGTGTGTACTTGTCAGCGTTTTTTTTTTTTGGCGAATCAAACAGTTGGAAGTAATAATATATTTTATAGAAGTGGAAGATTTTATTTACTTAACTCCTGCTATTTATGGTAATCTCACCTGCGCGATTTCCTGTCAGATTTGATAACACAGATCGCACTTGCTTGATGAGACTCCGACATGTACGCACTTTGGCCATGGAGTTGTGATCTTGGATCAGCTGCACAAATAGTGTCTGATATATAACCGTTCCATCTTCAGGAACATCCAGTTAGCGCATGCCAAAAATGTTTAAGTGTTTATTCAATTTTGTACCGGATATTTGTCGCTCGTTTATTGATTTAGAAAAAAAACGTTAGATCACTTGATTTTACTAACTTTGAATTTTTTTTCAGATAATCGATGGATAAAGGTGTTGCAAAATCACCCATGTACTCGTAATAACCAGCCAGATTGGTTCAAAACTGAAAATTTGTCGACACAGAAGTATATTTGTGATGCTGTCACTGTTGTATTTAGTTAATGTTTTCGCGCAGACATTTATGCAACGTCGACATTTTGCGATGCATGTTGTCCCCAGACGTATTGTATTGCAAGAGATTGAGCAATTGACGCTCTGCACCGACAATTTATTTCATAAATATTATGCGATTTCCAGGTTTAGCAGAAGGTATGTTGGCTGCAGCATCTGCGGAGGCGCCAAACCGCGAGGCGTATCGTTTGATAATGATGTCTAATAAATGGTGAAAGTTCATTAAATTAAATGCGCCTGATTAATGCTCACGTTTTTATATTAACATTAAATACAAATTTGCGTGAGTGTTTGGATATGGCATCAACAATTACAGTCACTTCCTCCCGCAAAGATATTTTGAAGCGCGTCTCAAAAGCCAACAGCGTCAAGTACTTATGATTCGATGCTCTCATGCACGCTGCAATCTCAGCCATTCAAATAATTGAAATGAATTTAAATTGATTGCCGTTAGGCTTTTGCGATAAATAAACATTTGCACTCGCATCCCTTTGAGTGCATGCCGCACGCAGTCGCGTCAGACGCACGTCTCAGCGCGTTTGGTGGCCTGTCAGGAGCACGCACTCTTTTTCTCAGATTGCTCGTACAAATAATCATCAGTCACCCTCCAAGTGCCATTATTCCAGAATCGGTGCACAGCAAAGCCACCGCAACAACTGATTACCGAGCGCGCCGCGCCACTGAATGCTATAATTTTCCAATTGGAAGGCGTGTGCAACATATGCGAAAATGTATGAAATCAAATAAAAATAAATTAGCCGGAAGCATGTCGATTTAATTTAAATATCTGCACGCTCTCATATGTGTGCGCCACACACAAGTCGATCTCATAAGAGATCTGCGGCTGGTGTTTAAGTTTTGAGAACAAAATGTGAATTGTCAGCGCCCAGTTGAAGGTGTATAGAGCGACCAGAATGGACATCAGGAATTCGCGGCTGAATCAACTGACGTTAGAGCAAATTATGAGACATGCTATCGCCCGATTGAGCTGGAAAACTGGTCAGACTGCCATGCCGAGCCGCTGCCCACCACCCGCACAGCCACAATTGACGCTGGTGACCCACAAACGGCACGCCATCGGATGCGGGGAAGCGGATTGCGCGCATATGTTGCTAAATTAGCTGGCGCCTGCTGCTCGCGCTCTCATATACACCTCACTCGCCGTGACTGCAACTATATTATTGCCGGTGCACAATTTAATGCAACTCTGGCCTGCAGACTGCTGGGCAACGCCATACATTTACACATATTATAACATATGACTGAATTGATGCAGGTGAGGGCGATTGCCATTAGACGCGAAATATCACTGCAGACGTAATGAAAGTGCGGCCACGATTGCATATGTAGGACTGATATAATAGAAGAAATTATTGAATTACCAGCTGACAACGCAAAGATAATCCATAAAGGCGGGCAATTGTGTGCCGCGATTGGAGACCAGCGTACCTGACCAGCAGTTTATGCTTGATTTCAATAAACATGACGCCGCTCGTAATGATGATGATAATTGATGATAAGCGCTGATCTAATTAATTTCATGTTGTTGTTCGCGTGAATTGTGAGTACCTGGCTTCATGGTTGAGCAGAATTGCATCCATTATGTGCAACGTTTCTGCAGAGTAGATCATTTGTAACACTTGTTCGATTTGCGTTGTGGGAGTTGGTAATCTTAATATTTGAATGCGCTTTAATGTAGTTAGTCTCATTAACAAAACGTATGGTAAGTGAATTCCTAGGTAACTAATTAAGATCTTATCTGCTCATAATTGATTTCAACATTAGCTTTGTTGCAATAAATGTTTTTAGACCATTGAATTGCTTGAAAATTCTCATGGTTCATGTAAAAAAAAAATATTTAAATATTGAGTGGTTTTTGCGGAATGAGAGAATTTATCACTTCATACAACGATAATTAAGATTATGGAACTAAAGGTTACGGTTTAATTAGATCCTAATGTAACGAAAAATCCATCAAACGTCCAATTGTTCGTGTTCTCGATTCGATCTGCACGGCATCATCACCACCTCAACTGTTCACCCCCATCATGGGAACTTACTCAGGTGATACTTCTGCAGTAATTAATTCACAGCAAACCCACAATAGTAATTTTCAATTTAAAATATGCTATGCTTAATTTCTCATATGTCATCGACATAATTTGCCTAACAAATTGCATTACAAGCCAGGAACACGCCAAGGGATGCATGCTAGTCTCACCACTTAAGCATAACTAATCTACAACAACACATTAATCCATATGCCACACGATCAAAACATAACATTCACGTGTTCAAATACAAATATTCAAATTCGATTATGCGGCCATAGCTGCCACCAAGCATCACATCATCATCCATCACACAGCGAGCAGCCCAGCGCCTGTATAACTGAGATGCACGTCAACCAACCCCTTGGCCTGTAGCCTGTAGCCTGTAGGCAGGCTGCATCACGATAATATTTTGTTGCGGATTATTAATTGAAAGGAAGCCCTGCTGCAGAGATGCGCCACTTCAGTTGTTGACCAAATTCTGGTTTGATGTTTTCCCACGCAGAGAACAATTGCCACCACCAACCCTGGGATGAGCGATAATAAAACAGCAAGCCAGGCACACCAACTCAACAATGTGAGATCACCCCACAGTCAACTGCGAATACATTAAATCGCTTTTTGGTGCACTTCCTTCCGTTAAACATTACCAGCACATGAAGCTGGCGCATTTTCGCAAGGAGATGATGACAATAAAGTGGAGGGTTGGTCACCCTATTCCTTCCACATCTTCAGTCGTTTTAATTCCAGCCAACTTGTGCATTATACGCTGAAATGGTGTGCTTGTTGTGTTTTTTTGGTAACACAAAACGCTGGTGCAATTGTAAATCACAAACACCGAGCGCTCGTACACAGATTATGCTCATAAATTGCATCATGTGAATATGTTTTTTAACGGGAAGCATATTGTGGGAAACGGCGCGCTGAAATCTCCGTTTTTAGCGACCCCTCATATGTATTTTATGTGCGCGTAACGGCACCATCGTTGTTTTGTGACTCGTTTAATTTGTTGCTATAACTAAATAGGGAGATGGTGTGGCAAAGTACTTGCGACGAAGAATCTTTAGTTGCTGGTAAATTGAGAGCACTGTTGCGTCGCGACGCGTCGTCACTTGCGCTTGAGAAACTTTTAATTGCGTCACTTGATACAATTCAGGTTTTTTATTCAGTTACGCAATAAAGGATGAGGGTTAATTTGTGACTTTTATTTCAAAGAGGGCTCTTAAATATAGTTTTAGATATTTTAAGGTAAGTCTTTGACCTCATTAAGACGAATTGTTTATTGAAAATTTAGGTAAGTAAAATAGAAACTTGCAAAGTAGGGAAACAGTTTTTTAATCTTACAATGGGAAAAATAATATGTGGGACTAACAGTCAAGGATAATATTTCAGTATAACATTACAAACTTCTTTAGGGGATAGAGGTTTAGAACAGTGGCAGTTTGGTTCTCAGACAAGATTAAGACAGTCTCCAATACAACTGTAATCTTCATCTTAAGTCCATGTGGTTAATTAGACAGGATTTCTGAAAATTGTGCTGCATCATACAGATTGCCTAATACAATCCATTTTTACGATAATCTAAGTATGCTGAAATATACAAAAACTATGTGAAATTTCAAACCTCTACCTCTATTCAAAATTCTACCAAATTTATAAACTTGTTTTTATACAATTTTGATCGTTTCCTTTAGATAATACACATGGATGCAATTTTTATTGTTTTCTTCCCAAGAACGTTCGGTGCTGCAAATTTTGATCTTATTTAAATGTAAGCCAATTCCCATGAGCACAACTGATCTGCTGAAATTCGAAATTTCCAGCAACAAATAGCTGCCACCACAATTTGCCATTTAATCGCGATCTCAACCGCACACTAAAGGCTTTGCCTACTAGCGACTTTATTTAAATCCATCTACCAACTCTCAGCAATAAATCTTATCCAAATCTCTCCACAAATCAATATCAATTTCATTTTATGAATATCATAAGTGATGCAGTGAATAAACAGCCATCGACAGATTGTTTATTTTCTCATATAGCCCTACATCATACTTCTGCATATATTACTTTGTGCATATAAATATTGCAATAAAGTTCTCTAGTCCACAGATGAACTTACCGATATCAAAACCACGCACTGCCAATCGTGTGTAAACATTACGCCAGATATCTACACCCAAGACTCAATCAAACTGAACATTAAAACCTATCAATGTGCAAAATCATGACGGTGAGTAGGTTTGTCAGTGCGCGCAAAATTTATCTCTCAATTTCCATTTGGAAAGTGCAGGCGGCTTCAAAATCACAAATTAATTCGACTATATAAGTTTATTGTGTGCACCTTTCCATCTACATAATAATATGAAGTTCCCGCAGTTTTGCTGCACCACACGAAAATTCATTATGTTCTCACGCAACGTTTATGGGTATGAGAGATAAACGTATGCTTTTTACACGAGCATCGACGGGTGAGAGCATCCCCTATACACATATAACTGTAATATTGCTAGCAAACTGCAACTAATCAAAAACATACGGAAAACAGCAAATGAAAACCCATTTGAATGGGCGAAGTGGTGCGGCGCGGCGTACGTTCCTAGATGCAGATCCTTTACTGCCCTGCGGCAAACTCCCATCGGGTTTAGGCCGCACATACGTTTTTCCAGCGCACACACACTCACACTCTGCACATATATGGTAGTTCCGGTTTGGCTTCGTACAATTTTTCCATTACACTGCCTGCTTGAGAGTTATTGTAAAATGGATTAATTGAGGGGTGGCCAGCAGCGCCCTTATTGTGCGTTTGTAACAATCGCCCGAAAAACTCTAATGTTACACAAACACCATGGACCTATAGATTGGTAGTGACACTCCTCGAAAATAAATACATTATACTTATAATTTTCGGTTTTGTCGGTAATGTTATGTTGATTCTCATAAGGGTGGCTCTGCATATTGTAATGTAGTCACTCGTATGCCCAAATCGACGTTTCAAGTGATCTTGTGATCGATGGTGATGTCTGGCTATTGAATTTTGGTCAATAATTTTTGTTTTTGGTGGGAAATTTTCAGAACAGTTTCAGTGGAAAGGTGAGACTTTATGGGCAGTTTGTGAAAAATGCAGTTTTCGTGTGAAAAATAATGAATTGAATTATGCAAGAATGACTCGTTTTCTTTGTACATGAAGGGTGTAAACATCTTTTAAGAATTTTATGTTCATTGGCGATGCTGTTTATTCGCACGGTTCATGAGAAAATCTTGGAGATATCCGAGTTCATTTCAGAAGTAAGAAACTCGCACGACAACTCCTTCGTCTAGAAGAGAAGAATTGGAATTACGAAATATAGAATATTTAAGGAAGTAGAAACATTTGAATTTTTTATTTTATTGAAAATGTTTCACTAGAAGACAACTTAAAAATTAAAGTTTTACCATTTTTTCAATACCGTAATCTTTAAAATAATATTTAGTAGGAAGGAATGAATAAAAAAATGAGCCTTTAAAAAAATGCTATGCCTTCCTAATCCTCCTTTATCATCCCCAACGCAGCACCACACGCATCCTCTGTAGATAAATCAAATAAAAAGTCAAAACAGAAGTAACTCATACGGTAAGATTCACTTTTTTCTTCCTAATAAAACATAAATCGGAAGAACATCTTAAGATAATAGTAGTCTGCAGAGATGTGATTTATGAACGGGACATCTGTACACGCATATAGGCGCATTTGACAATAGCATCATAATCGGCCATCAATAGCTTGGATGCAAGCTGGAATGCAATCTCCGCACCGAAAGCAAAAAGAGGATGAAAATGCATGCACATCATCGACATCCACATAAAATGATAAAGACTATTTGCCACGGGCCGTTCGAGATTAAACAATACCTCCCCAACAGAATAAACATGTAGAGGACACACAAGATTCTGCTTCAACGTCTTTCAATAACTAGAATGATGAAGGCAAGAAGTCTGAACGATATATATGGTAGGTTCAGACGACAAAAGCTCGCGGAACAAAAGACGTTTGCATTCATCGAAATCAAAGACGAGTATAAGAATCGTTTTATTTTGGCAGGTATACGCAGGTTTGCTATTCTTTAATGCGTTTAGGGCAGAAGCAGGAAAAAGGGAATAAGTTAAATCGGAATAATAGACAAAGTTACTCGGTGTTCATCGGTGCTCCTTAGGGCAAGAAAAATTGATTTCATGTGCCTTATAGAATGTTCTATCATATCAAATTGAACACACTTCGTCTTTATGGAATTGTGTGTTTTATGATTGTGCCGAGCATGTGTGTCAATTTTGCCCGATGCGCAAAAGGGATGTGTTTAAATCTTATATAACATTTTTATGCATTCATATACTAACATGATTTATACGCTAAGATGGTGCGCCGTTTTGTAAAACGGCTGCTCTTTTTCTTCAAGCGACATTTAACGGTGCGATCATCACCTAGGAATTATTCTTAGTAGGAGGCATTGGAATTGAAACACGTGCACATCGGGTGAGTTGTTGATAGATAGCAACTGGTTTATTGCTTTTTGATAGGTTCCTAAGAATTTATTTTATTTTCGTGATTTTATGGCTGCAGACATGTGGCATGATTCATTAAGGAGCTGTATAAAATCAAAAACCAAATTTCCTTCTGGAATTGAATAATATTGCACATCTTTTAAGGACCGACATTCAATAATCTTAAAATTTTTAAAACGGCACGTTAAATTTTATTTTATGTGTGATTTCTACCGACAACATTTTTTGCTAAATAAGCAAGTTTGTTTAGATATTATTTATTTAACTTGTGTATCAGGAAGCTGACGAAGATACAGGCAACAGCGTGTTCTTAACATAAATACTTGTTCTTGGGCTGATGCACCTTTCAAAAGACCGACGATGACAATCCATCATTTTTTATGTGGCATTTTTCGTGCTTCTCTGCTTTTTTAAATATTATTGTGATTTGTTTTGTCTTGTTCTGAAGCACAAAGGTGTTGACACTGTCGAACAGAATCAAATGTTAATTCAAAGAAATTTGATTGTGGAAATGATGTTGGCTTGTCATACAAGGAACTTAGACAAGCGTGAAACCATAATGCTCACATTTAACGTTTTCCTCGTCTTATTTAACTAAAATTGTTTGTTCTTGGCATGTCCATTCATTGATTAACAATGGAATTCAATGCGTTTTTATTTAAGCACACACATTTATGTACATAACAAAATTCTGATGTATTAGAATGGGTACCGAAAAATGCATCTTTTCAGAAGCACATGGAGACGATACCTGATTCGATCCAAAAACTGAATGCACCAAGAACCGGGTTCATCTTTCGGGCTATTTGAGATTCTTCTTTCATTCTCCAACATTTATTAAGTTTTTTTCTAGTTTTTTTTTTGGCAAGAGTAAATCCAAATTACACAATGCTACATAAGTCTGTATGGATGGATGGTTAGAAGAATCACGAATATATGAGCCACCGTCCCTCAAGGTGGAAACAGCCTGAATAGAAGGAGCAGGCGACCAGTAGATGCATCTGCTCAAGTGCAAGGTACACTATTCTTGCAATGATCTTAAGATTTCCCTTCCAATACGGACGGTATTGTTCCTTCTGAATTCATAATGCACACAATAGGGTTCGTGCTCGCGCAATTCCTATTATTTATAGGACAGCTGCTGCTGTGTAGGGATTTCTTTAGATTGTCAAGCTCCTTGAAGATGTTTCGTTCACCTACATTCGCCAGCAAATGCATTTTTGGCACGAGGCACGCGCACAGCTGACCATTTCTTGTGCCTGCCATTGTGCTGCGCCACAATTGCGCAACGAATTACTTATCGTGCAGACACAATCAGTGCATCTGAGCCGTGATAGACACACCCGCCCCCAAAATGCCACATCAATGTCTCCCAAAAATGGACATACCAAGTCCACACATTTCGACCTCACACCGTTGCCGGCGAGACGAATTACCAAACAAAACATGATCGATCTACAATTGATGTGACTTTAATTACTGGACGCAGATCAATCGCGAGCACGTTAAGACACTGAGCTTTGTATCAGTGACGCGATCAAAGTGATACGATCATGCGCGGTGGCTGCGTTTAATTGAATAAAACTGTGGCCGACGCTTGGAAAAAGTGTCAATGGTAAATGCTACAGCTGTCGGACCAATCAGTGATTCGATTAATCATAATCAAGATCCGTCAATTTTTTAAGCATACAAACATTTTCAGTAATTAGCAGTCGGTAATTATGATCGCTAATCGATGGTGATTCCAGCAATCAAAATATTACAATTGAAATGTTGTTTTTGCTTTGTTTCAAAAACAAATGACTAGAACCATCTGGAAATTGGATTTCTGAGACATTTAGGCGCCCTTCAATTCATAGTTAAGCTAGACCTCACAAATCTCTTTATAGTTTTCTCGCACCTCTCAAGAGGTTTCACGCCCTAAGACCATAAAAGCTGCACCAAAACAACACCAACAATTTGGACACAAGCGAACATATGTTTATCTTTCAGGTAAATCTGTATTTCTGGGCATGCCGCTGGAAGTGAATAATATGGTGTATTGTTTTAATTGACAATGCTTCCTGATTACCTTGCACGTTTCGCATTCGGCAAACACAAGTGATGTCGGAATTTGCGCCTCTGGAGCGCCTGGCCAGCATATGTGCGTTGAGTGTCATGAGAACGTGCGCTTTGGCCGTGTATATGCTATATGTTTTTAATAGTGCATCTGGTGGACCAACTTTTTGGGAATTCACGTGCTATTTTTATGGGTGCACCTCTCTAGCGCCTAGCTTGTTTACATTTGGGGCCAACAGATTGGCTGTAAAACAATTAAATCACCACCGATTTTATTGCCAATATAATTGACCGGTGCTGGGAACTACCAAGTGCATTTTGTTCTTGGGGAAATACTTGTATGCCTTTGGCATGTGGCAAGATTTTGTGTTGCATGATTTTAATTTTTATTCTTTTTTTTGGCGTTTTTCTATTAAATTTAAAATTGTTGTTGGTATAATTTTGAGGTCAATCCGTATACTACTTAAGTCAAAGAAATTCCTGACTAAAATGGCTCATAAAGCCCAAAAGCATAAATCCTGAAAGCAAATTCTCTGTCGGTGAATTTCTAAAAGAAATATTTTTTTGGCAAAGGGACAATATATCTCTTGCATAACCACAAGAAGAAGGAAAGGGGATGTGACATCAACAGTATTGATGCTGCAACCGCAACTGGTGATTTCACTGTATCTCTCTGTTGTGATGTGTTTTCATACTGTTAAAAATTAAGTCAAGCGAGTAAATTCACATTAAAGTTTTGTATTGTGTGATCTTTCGTACTTTGTGTCAGAGTAATTCTTAAAATAGTGGTTCGATATCAAAGATGGCCTTTGGAGTTGCCGCTCACTCTTTATAAATGGGACAATGCCAGCATTTTCGAGAACAGTGGGGTGAAACCGCAACGTTTGGAGCGATATGAAGTTTAAAGGGATGATCGCAAAATGAGATTAAATAAATCATTAAAGATCGTAATGCAATATTCTAAGGTGATGCGGTTGCTATTTTGGGTGGATTCTTTTGGCGGCATCTTGTTGATCGCTTGTAGTTTTACGATTTGCGGTAACCTTCAAATAAATATACAAGAAGATTTGCAAAATTAATTCCCAAAAAAAAAAAGCTTTTGGAGTATTGTAGGGATTGAGATTAGCAGGACGTAAAAAAAATGCAGCCAAAGTGTGGGTGGAATTCCCACGTCATGGTGATACAATTAAAAACAAGTCATTAAATTGTAAACGAAGCCGACAAAGGCGCAACAGAAAATATGACAAGCATCTCGCCATGCACTAAACTCTGCAAGCGAATGCACTAACGAGAGTGCACCAGCAAATCACGTCACAGAACTGTCACTGGCATAATTTGAGCAAATCAAAACGCAAATAGCCGCCAGTGAAACTGGCTGACTCACGCTTATTAAATGCAATAATAATGTTTGAACGTAATTCGTTGCAAGGCAAATGCCCAATAATATACAAGGTAAATACACAATCAATAATAAATCACTCAGCAACTGCGCTAATACGTATAATAAGTACTGCGACTATATCTAGCCGCTTTTAGTTTTCACCTTAATTCCATCAAACAATATTTTGTTCAGTCTCATTCTGGGGTGATATTTGGATAAATTAGACACCAGAAAAACAGCTTGAACTTGAAGTGCCTCTCAGCATATGGAGAGTATGCAATGACAGCTATTCGGTTATTAAAGCGTGGGGATTAAATCTTTTTTAAGTGGAATGTGTTGACAAAATTGATCGCCATTGGAATTCCATGGGACAAAAAACCAACTTGGAGCTTTGCCGTTTATTGATTGTCGATAAACACCGCCTTCCACAATCGTCAAGGTGATCAAATTTAAATTTGCCAACGGAACAACCTGTTCAATTCATTATTCTGGCTCGGTACTCGTACTTTAAATTTTAAATAAATGGTTCAGCGTTAAAGAGCTTGTCAAGGTGCAGAGTGACTACCTGAAGTCTGGACCTGGCCAAACTGCATTGACAAAATATTTGAAAGTAAAACAAAAATATATTAAAATAAAATAGCTGCACACATATAAGTAATATTGTTTAAGATTAAAATGCTTCTTTTATTTGTTTGTGCATTTTCAAACATCATCCATTCCGTAACTGGTGAATGCAACTTGCACAATGCACACACTAATGTTTTGGAATGCATTCTGTTCATGGATGAGGCGAAGGACGACAAAGACTGAATTCATTCAATAGCCGGAGCTATATGGCAAGTGTACCTATATGTGGATGCTTTTTGCACAATACCCATCCACACAATTGATCGTTGCGTCTTCTTGGAAACAGTTGCCGAAAAAGAAGCAGCGCTCTACGGTACATTATGCTTCAGGTGACAGATTTTTCTTAAAGACATAATCGAACACCTTGAGCCAACTGATGCATTCATATCGACTGCAAGATGACATAGGCCTCTAGCCAGCTTGCAAAAATAAAAATAAAACATTGATTTTTCTTTCTATTCCTTTAAAGAATCCTAAAGAAACTGAATGAATAGATTCTAATCAGTCTTGATCAGCAGTTGCAAAATCGCTGGCACTGTACAGGTTTACATTCTCCTCTATAAGAAAGACGCATTTCGATTCACTTTCGCTGATTATGGCTGGCATGTTCGCAGAAAGTGGACAGATTTACAACTGACAAGGCATCTGTACACAAAAGCTGCGAGCACCGTAAGACGTTTGCATATGTGACGTGCCAATTCGATATCACAACATGTCTGAAGTATGTCGAAAAGCAACGGCAGCAGCTCAAAAACCCGATCATATGTGCAGAAATTACATTGTCCGTAAAACTGCCTCAGCTCAGCTCTTAAGATCGATTATGTTGGTTGCCTGTATATTCGCAGAAATTAATTCAAACGCGTATCACTTTGGCGTGCTCGCTCAATCATTTTGCATTCGGGTTGGTGAGATTGCCACCCAAGACGATAGATAGCAAGTGATTTAATATATTGAGGACTCGCATACAGTCGCAAACAATTATATTGACAATCCATGCAAATGTCGAGCATTTCAAATTCAAAATACGTTTTTCTATTATTTTATGACCTCGCCAATTTTTGTCTATGCAACACAATTTCTTTGACAGATATCTACTTTGAGACCGCGGGCTGGAATTGTCAGTATACTTGTTTCAATGCGGATAGTTCGCGTGTCTTTTTTTTTCGCCAATAATATGCCCGGTTAATATACAAATCACCTGCGGTATAATGTTTGTCTTGAGATTTGTTACAGAAGTTCCAATCGAATATTTCACATATGAGAAGCGGAGATCATTTGGTAGTTGTTACTTGTAGTTTTTTTGTTGGCTGTCTTTGAGCGATGTGTACTAAGTTTTTTGTGGTTGAACTTAAGTCACTGCCGGTTTTTGTGTTTTATGCCTTGTATGAGATTCGCTTCGGAATTGTTGTGGTGCTTGACTGTGAAATGCCGTTTGTTTGTGATTGATAGACGCGATCAGCTTGGTATTTAGTTCTGGTTGTACGTTAAGATGAAATTGGACTTTAGGCGGATTTTCAATAATTTTTTGAATAATTTCAATTGAAATACTGGGTGAGCTGAAAATAAAAAACAAACATCAAAAAATAATTGTTTTAAATATTATCAAATTGTATTAAAATATATTAATATGTTTCCATATTAAAATATAGATTATATTAAACCAATTATTTTTAAATAAATAAACAATAAACATTCCATAAAACAATTCTAATTTAAAATAACATTAATTTGTGAAACTTCATTCCTTTGTATTTTTTTTACTGATTTCACTGAATCACCCTGTTCTTTAAAAGTAATAATTTTTTTGTAAAAAAATGACATGGTCAATTGAAAATAATTAAATTGGATGGAATTCAGTTCGAGGAACGAGAAAAAGTGTTTAGACACGCAATGGTGCTTATGGCTAAAGTACAACAAAAGAGTTATTAAATTCTTTCACGTGATCATGTTGTAATGTTGATATGATTATGAAACAAACAGTTCAATTTTTATTAAATTAATGAGACAGTGTTATGTAAAAATAATTGCCCAATGGACACACGATTTGAAAGGGAGTTTTTTTTCAGTAGAATAATCTTTTTCTAACCTAAATGAGAGTAAATCAAACAATTTATTTTAAAAAATTGTCACATTTGGCCATAATAAGCTCATTAAAAACAGCAAACTTTTCAAATGAGGTGTTAAATAAATGACTGAAAATCACAATTACGCCAAGCACAATATGCTTAATGAATTCGTCAAAAAGCACAGAAAAACAATTGAAATAAATCAAGTTGCCGGCCAAGGGGCTTTCTACTCGCCAACTGTTGATTTCCTATCAAAGCCTTACAAATTAAGCCGTTCAATCAATGACATCCGACCAGCCAAATTATCGCATTTGCAATAACTTAACTAACTTTCGCAATCAACATGTAAATACAAGCGAGGCACGTGCTAAGATCATACGAAATATGATTTATTTTCGCAATCGCACAAAAAACAAATTAGTCATATTAATATCCATAAAGGCCAGAACAATTGTGTAAAGCATAAATGTTGGCAATCGACTGGCGATCGCCGCGTTCAATTTATATTCAGCAGCGGCGCATTTATAGCCGTTTTAAGGAAAGTAATTAAAGTGAGCGCGTAACACGGCAAAAGGATTTTTATGTTTCATTAAAATTGCGGGTGCTAAATTCAAGTTAATTACTTATTTATATGGACAAACGTGAGTGCACATTCCAGCGATCGCGTTGAAGCCGTAAAGATCCGCCTCTTTAGTGTGGTCGGCTAAGCCAAACAAGCCCACATTTCATCTACACTTGCAGCGAATACTCAATACAAGGAGGTGCGATCTTATCACGCTTTCATAAGTTCATTTAGGAGTTGTATACAAGCGTCAGGTACGCGGATCATTGCCTAATCATCATCAAAATTTAACTCAAATGAAGCCGTTGGATTCATTATGGACAGTGCATTGCCGGTGTAAGATCATAAAATTTAAGCCTACGTAACAGTCGTGATTTGCAACTGTTACAGGCAAACACCTTTCATGGCAAATTACCTGCACATATATTTTATGGCATCATTAGGGCACCAGTTTATTGATCAGGAAATTCCCGATGTTTGGGATATACGTGTCCCAAGTTTCCCAACGTTTATTATTTAAATACACTGACACCATTATTAATTTATTAATCGGATGTGCCCAGCACCTTCAGCGACAAAACCGGAACTTCTTCTATGAGCATTTAGCGTTTCTTGGGGATCATTAAAAGTCCCTTGTTTTTTTTTATGAATATGTATTGAAAATTACAATATATCGGGCGATCACGGACAGATGTTGGGGAATTCTCTATGCCCTTATTTAAATTAGACGTTGATATTTTCCTTCTTTTTTTGAAATGATGATCGACCAGTAGTTTGGAGATCACTGAAGATTATATCTTTCTTTTTATGCTAAGATTATTTTTTCAATTTCCTTAGGGATCTTGCTTAGGAACCTTTTTGATATCAACAGAAATCATTTAAGATACCGTAAAATATGACTAAGATCCATAAGTTCTTTATACAAGCTATATACTCGTTTTATTTAATAGCGACACACAGCGAGGAGCCAACAATTCAACACCATGTTTCACCCCAATTTCCAGCTGTTTGTCTGTCAATACTGGCTTTTTATTCCTTTTGTGGGTCGGGTACATAAATTCCTTTCATACTCCCTGCACACGCTTCATCCGTGAATATTCCGTTATACATATCGCTCCATAGAGCACACCAAAATTGTAATCCACATCGCGCATTGTATGGCACAGTCTCGTATGTGCACACCTGCTTGCCACCAAAAAAACCGACACACAGCATACGTGCAACATACACTGGCGTGCTCGGCCCAATGTGGTGCTACCACAGACCTCTCCATCGAGAGAGCGATCGCCTTTACCGTACTGTTTGCGCTACAAGCTGCACGGTACCCTAAACACACACACACTCACACATACATGCACACACATGCAAACACACGGCTACGAATAGGTTCCAATATATCGTTATTTTTGGATCGGCATTCAGCAGGCTTTTAACTGTTAGCCGAACATACAAAGTACCGCCTCCCATGTCAGGTACCCTCCGAACGAAACAAATGCACACCGCTTGGATGCTTGAAACTGGCAAGGGGAAACCAGATGGAACGGCTGTGGTTGGCTGAACGGCACGTGCTTTATACGGGCGCTGCATTTATGGTAGGGGATCTCTATATAAAACGGCCGGTTTCTGGGTGAGGGAATCATTCGATCGTGAGTTCTCTCCGAGCTAACACCACGCATTTCACAGCAGTATTAACTTGCCAGATACTTGTAGAAACCAGTTCTGTATCCCATTCAAGAAAATACATTTTCTGAGAATTTATTTTTTTGTTAAGAGTGATCATTCCAGTGTTTTGTTGTGTGACCTATAAAAAAGGACAGATAAAAGAGAAAAAAAAACTGAGTTTAAAGAAATACCAAGAAAGAATATAAAAAAAAATTGTGAAAATGTTTACATCAAACAGTTATCCATTGAAGAAGCGTCCAGTGCTTATGGAGCAGGAAGAGCCAGTCGACTTGAGCGTTAAAAAGGAGCCAATTAAGGAATACCGTCCACCAACACCGATGTCTCGTACACCATCACCAGTGACCAGTAACAGTGAATCAGTGCCATTATATCGTCCATTTGAGACAACAAGTGAGCCAATTGTCTCATCGACAAAATGCACTCCAGAAGAATTGAATCAATTCAATCCCACCAACTGGCACCAATCGGCTGCTCCAGCTGTCCCATACATGGCATACCATCCATATTTGCACGGACAAAATGCCTATCCAATGTTCCCTCAACAAACCACCCCACCACGTTCCGAATCGCTGTCGCCATACTCACAGCGAGAAAGTTCCCTATCACCGCCAGCACCAACCTATTCATCCCTAATCCCAGCCACCCATTTCGACTACTCAATGCGCCAGGAATCACAAGCATTCCACAGCAGCCATCGCTATGCACCATATTCGCCATACTCTGGCCAACTATCACCAGCTTCAAGCAGTTCATCAACATCTGAGCGATCATTCACCAATCACTCAGTCACCTCATTGATTGAAGCCGAGCCATGCAGCCCACAAAAGGATCTCAGTGCAAACAGTGACTCAAACAACGAAAGTGACAACAAATCAACTGGCAACCATCGCTATCAGTGCAACGATTGCGGCAAATCGTACCTCACCTACTCTGGATTAACCAAGCACCAGCAATTCCATTGCCCAGCCGCTGAGGGTCAAGTGAAAAAGTCGTTTAGCTGCAATGACTGTGACAAAGTGTACACCTCGTTGGGCGCCCTTAAGATGCACATTCGCACACATACGCTGCCTTGCAAGTGCCCCATTTGTGGCAAGGCGTTCTCGCGTCCGTGGCTGCTGCAGGGACATATCCGTACACACACTGGCGAGAAGCCATTCAGCTGCCAACATTGTACACGATCGTTTGCTGATCGTTCGAATTTGCGCGCCCATCTGCAAACCCACTCCGACATCAAGAAGTACTCGTGCACCACATGCCAGAAGTCATTCTCACGCATGTCACTATTGAGCAAACACAACGAGAATGGATGCCCCGGTCAGACGCATCTCGCTGGTGACTACTTGAATTAATGAGACGCTCGCTCTCATAATTTCATCCGCCAAGACTGATACCAAATACTTGTAATTTATTGTTCTGACGGCAAATTTATTCTTTTGTTAACGAAACACTGTATTGCCATTGCTTAAGTTCAAAACTAGTCACTTTCTTGAGAGCACTAAAGCCGCACATAGAGAACTTATTTCTATATAATTGTCTGACGAGGTTCTTCAAAATGTTCTGTAGCTATAAGCGAATCGAAAATATTATAAATAATATTAATAAATAAAAAAACATTTAATTAAAACTATTACATCTTTTGATATTGCCGTAAATTTTGTTTCAGATAAGCTTTCTTTACAGTTCAATGTTTTATTACAGCATCTTTAAGTTGGCTGGCGAATACTTCATCAGCTTTCTTAGGCAATAAACGTATACGGCCGCTATAAAATATTCCTGAATGAATTAATATGTTTATGACATATCCCAAGTGACTGACGGTAGCAGCATTTCATTGATAAACTAAGCGAGAGAGCAAACGTTAAAGACGCTGGCTTGGCTGGATGGGAAGCAAACATATAGAAATATAGACAACAATGCGTGGTAGGTAATTGTTTAAAAGGCACGAGGTTTTCGTAATTCCACAATATTTTCATTTAATATCAGACAAGATGAACGTCTAACGTTCGCAGTATGAATAGGAAATGTGTATGGAAAAAGGTGTGCCTGAGGAGATCACAGCTCGCCTGGTAACTTTACAGTCGCTCAGCGAATGACTCATGTTGCTGTTTGCTGCAGCCAGATATGTTTGTTCACATTTCTAACAGATCTATTTATGATCATATTAATTGTATATGTTGT
>JANSTS010011353.1:0-12938 GCA_026546915.1 Sylvicola fuscatus
TGTTATATATATCTTATATTTAGAATTTGAGTTTTTCTTGAAGGCCATGGTAGCTATGGTAACCACTTTCTCAGTACAAACAATTTCAATTTTTAGTTCTCTAGTGTTAACAACTGTTTTGTCGAATTTATTAAACAATAATAAAATGCCGCCGCGAAAAGCACGTAAAAGGCGTCCTAAAAATATACCTCCAAAAATTGAGGAGGCTCAACCGTCTCGTAAACTATCAGGAACAGTGAAATTAAGTGCAAGCTATTTACGACAAGAAGCTGAAGTGGAGGAAGAATTAAGTAAAAGACCAGGCATAAACGACTCCCTTAACGACGAAGAGGCCATAACATTCTTTGTCTCTCAATTACAATCGCCTGAAGACTTGGACATTCCAATAGGAGACACTCTGTCTTCTCCACAGTCGACTGATCACGAAGATCCAACAAGGCTTGCCTCGTCATACATTCAGCCAGAATATTTAGATTCGACTCAACGCACTCAAATAGAAGTTATCGAATATGACGATAGTTTATTGTACGTTCCTAGTTCCAGTCCTGTCAAGGAACTCCAAACAGAGTTTTCTCAAAGTCCAGCAGGAGATGGACTTTACATTCCAAGCAAACCAAAAGTGAATAATAAAAATTTGAATCGTCTTGTAAATCGTTTGTTAGAGGAGGACGATTCAGAGCTTCTAAATAATACTCAAGAACTGAAAGGCATGCAATCATTCATTGTGGACACGAATCTCTATTGTATTGAATCAACCAAGGAATTCCGACCCATCTTTGTTGATCCTATTCCACTTGAGAAAACCAACACAGTTGTGGAGAATTTTCATGATAAAATTCTTAAGATTGAGTTGATTAATTTGCAATTTAATTGCCATCGCCTGTTTAGTCCAGAGCAGCAAGTTGCTAAGAAGTTGGAAATGCTTTTTCATCAATATTCTGGAAGGCAGAATAATAAGATAGTAGCGAAAATTTCATCCAAACTAAACGTAATAAGACAATTACTTAATACATGTCAAAATGACACAAACCAGTACGAGAAGTACGTGGAAAGCTTGCAAGATTTAAGATTTCAGTATCATCGCGAATGCCGAATTGATAGAGATCTTACAAAATCAATTTTGTTGCAATGGAAGGAATTAAAACAGATGGCATCAAATAATGTATTTCCAATTAAATTAAAAATTATTGCACAGGAAGTCGACACTGATGCTGACCTAGTCCGATGGAATGAGCAATTTGATTTAGAGCTAAGTGAACGCGAATCTGAAGCTATTCGATTCTACGAGGAGGAGAAGAGAAAATTACGCAGGAGACGAGATAATGACGGCGACTTTCAATCGATACGGAAGCCTCAACCACCAGATATCGAAGAAATTAGATCGCAACTGCTTGACATTTATCAAGAATCTGTGAGACCGCCAGGAGAACCCATTATTTCATTGGAATTGAAACATTTTGCCACTGCTAATCTGGAAAAGCTCTCATCCAAATATTCAGTTACATTTGTTTTGGACAATGAACTGCGAGTCGATTCTAAATTCAAATCGCTTCACTCTGATGGTTCTGTTTGTTACAATGTCATTTATGGATTTAAGTTGATCCGAACCGTTCCCAAATTATTAAAAGCTGTAATTACTGAGCAGGAACACTTTCGGCCAGCGCGGAAGTTCGTTGAATTATTCGTTCCCGTTCCAAATGAACACGAACTTTTTGGTGAGTCAAAAAGGCAAATGATAGAATTTACCGCCATTCGAAATCGTGGCGTTCAAGGTGTCTTATCAGCGAGAGTAGGTTGGCATGCTGCTTCTTCCAACGATTTGCCAGTTGCTACTGTAAATGCAGCAACATCTGTTCTATGTAACGATGAAAATCAAGTAGCCAAGTGGTATGATGATCAGTTATTAGATCCAATGGATCCAGAAGCAGAAGACTTAATATTTCAATCAAATAAAGCTCCAAAAGAACAAGATTATGGTGATTATTTCATGTTAAACGAAGAGTTGAGTGCGTTCTGTACTGAGGAAGATCTGATGTCAAACGAACGATTGAATGTTCTGTTTGCCAGATTTAACAACGATCTAAAAGTAAGAGATCAGAAAATGATTCCGTCTGTAGAACGTGAGGTAGAGCTGCCAGATGAACATAAAATTATTGAAGATTTGAATTGGATCAGCCCAATCGATTTAGAGCGTCATAATGGTAGAAAATATTTAAAAGAAATGTACAAAACTATTGAGAACTACTGTTCTATTCTGAATGAAGACACTGAGTCCCAGGAATTGTTGGTTGTCGGGGAAGATGAGATAACTATTGGTTCAGTGTTTGAATCTATCGTTCAATTTTTCAGTCCAAGACGACCACTAAAGCCAACTTTTCAATCGAGTTCTTCGTCCGGCATCAAAATGGATGTAAAGCATCAAAATATGACAGATTTTAATTTGATAATAAATGTTAATCGTGTCAATGGAATTCCTGTGAGAGTGACGCATGAAGATCAGGCTCGTCAAAGCAGTCTCGTTTCACCAGCCAGCACTCTTGCTCATGGCTTCATTAATATGGTTACAGTTTGTCCGTATATAAGTGTAATATTTAAGGACAAGACCATTCGAACAGCCACCGCTTCCGGATCCTCTCCAACTTGGAATGAGCAAATAATTATACCGATTCAGTAAGATTTATACGAACTAATTCATTTATAAATACCAATTATTTTATGTCCCATTTCAGCAAAACAATGATTGATAGCAAAGATTATATCTGCATAAGCATTTTTGATGAGTTTGTGGAGGATCTTTTGGGAGACGACCGCGATAGGTTTACAGAAATTTATCAAAGAATCTCCAGTAAATTTATTGGCGAACTTCGAATTCCTTACAGTACTTTACATTTTTCTCAAAGGGTGTGTAACGTATAGCAAGTTTAACAATTAAAAAATAATAAGCAGTTTCTTAATTCGTAGATGAATGGAACCTTTATGGTAAGCACCCCAAAGATGTTGGTGGGATATATAAAGCCAACAATTACGACTCCGGATACAACCATAATGGTAGAACCTCCTGAAGTACGAGACTCAATCTTAATGAATCTTTGCATCAGCTTAGAACCATCGATTGAAGTACCACGGTGCTCTACTGCTTGTTTAGAGTGCACTGAGACAATAGCTCTCCAGGGTTTCATCCAAAATTGGATCGAACTGTATAAAGAGGAATTTCCGAAGAGATTCATTGATCCATTCGTGACTCTGTCCAGTGGAAAAAGAGTTCTTTTGACTAGAATGTTGTGTCCTCTACAACCTCCATTCGAAAAGGATATTTCATGTGAATTTCTGTCAAGGAGATATGTGTCTTTAATTCCAGTCATCAACTCGCTTAATACGTGTTCCCAATTGACTGGTGTTTGGCTAAGTAATGATGTAAGTACCGAATCATAAAAATAATATCAAAGAGCATTTTTAGTAATTTTCAATACATAGGAAATTTTATCGTTGGGGACAGCTTCAAGTAAGGATCTTGGCGTTCTATTGTCATGCTTCTGCATTTCGATCGGCCTTAAATCTTGGCTGCTTTTGGGTTCAAACAAAATTCATGGTGAAAGCACATTTGTACTTGTACAGCAGGCAGATGAATTCAGCATAATTGATCCAACAACTGGTTTTAAGTATTCAGCAAAAGATGTAAACTGCCCTGTTACAAAAGTGGTGTACATTGTCAATGATTCAAATGTAATTCTTTTGTTATATAAACTTAAAGAATATTTGTTAAAACAAATATTATTCCTTTAAAGATTTGGGCAAATATTCAAAAGGAGTCTCGTCCATTCATGAGCAACTTCGACGTGAAGCGATCCATTTGTTGGCGTCCATTATTCACTAATAAACAGTTTACTGCACCAGAGGATCCCGTCCATGATGTTAACTTCGAGTATGGACTCTCTTTCGAATGTAAAGAACTGCAGAGGATTATTGAGAAGAAAATCGTGAAAAAGATCAACTATTGGAGAGGACAACGTAAGACAATTTGGAATCGTGCTTTGTCTGAAAATCTTCGACAAATTCTGGTTGCGATGGAGAGTGATCTTTGCTTCAATGTCGAACAAGATTACCTGGAGCAACTTGGGGCTTTATCAATATATAAAGTAAACGTTTTCTGGTAATTAATCACAGTTTTTTATAACCTTATTCCATTTTTAAGGTGACTGGATTTCCAATTAATATGCCTTATATAAGCCTCTCCAGAGTGGTGGAGCGTGTAAAGGCAACTGGAATTCATCTCAACACAGACAATCGGGTGGAGTTTGCGATGGCCGTTTATGTGCACGTCTATCCCATGAATGTTTTGTCTGTTTGGGTTTTTCTGAGTTCATTGGTGCCTCGTGTGCAATATATAACGAATATGTAAATTTGTTTGTTGTTATTACTTTTTTTTTTCATTTAGTTTGAATTGTCAAGCTGGTTTCTTATTAATATTTAAATGACATCATTATTTAATAGTTGTTTCTTAATAACAACAAAAAAAACGTCTCGCAATTTGCCATTAAAGATTATTTGGCGTTGCAATCAATTTGCTTAACGGAATATCCATCTTTTATTCAAATCAACTTGATTGGTTCTTGATTTGATTACTATAAGCAATTGTCACTTCCTTGCGCGTTACTTAAAAGAAACACGGACTCTAATCTTTTAGCTAGTTTGGATAGAAATTTCGCAACAAAATGTACTGGAAAATTCTTCTAGCTAATTTTTTAGTGAAAATAATTATACAAAATCAAGGCGATGTTGCTTGGTTAACGTATGATTATGAATATTCTGATATTTTATCAATTGCATTGAAACGAATTTACGAGCATCATCGAATCGAGCGCACCTACATTGTCGCCAACAGGATGATGAGAATCCCATTCATATCCGGAACATTCTTTAGGAAAAGTGACTTGATTATAATGATGCTGGATTCAATAAGAGAGGTAACCTAATTGTTAGTCTTTAATTCATTAAATATCGTTTCAATTGTACGATTAGGACGTTGTTCCATATATCTTGAGCCAACAAGTCAACAGTCCTTATTGGAAGCATAGTACAAGAATTATAGCTCTTGTAACCGTGCCTGTAGCTTTCTCACCAAAATGGGCAACAATGATATTCCAACAATTTCAAGTTAACAACATGATGAATGTTGTACTCGTATTCATCGAGGAATCTTCTGAATTCTTAGAAGTGTTTACCTTTCGACCATACGCTACTGATTTAAATGATTACTTGGAGAATAAATCTCACACAGCTGATTTTGATGAGCTTTTCTTTGACAAAATGATGGACATCAATGGATATACAATAAATATTACTCAATATGATAATCCGCCGCGCTCTTTCGTCAACAATGAGACAAATGTCTCCGGATTCGACGGTTACATTTTAAACATGATATTCTGCAAGATGAATGCCACTTACAGAGTCGTCGGTCCAAAAGGAGATCTGCAAATGAAGACCATCAATACAAAATATGACATTGCCGTTGGACTGGCTGAAGTTGCTTTTAACCTCCAGCTATTCATGACCGATAACTACTTGGCGTCTCAAGTACAAATTCTAACATCACACGAAATCGACGCTGTCGTCGTTATGATTCCGGAATCGCCCATGGTTCCAGCCTACGCAAATTTGATTCAACCCTTTAGCGTCAACTGTTGGATAACTTTGACTGGCATTTTCTTTGGATTCGCAATTCTGTGGTTTTTCTTTTTGAGATTGAATGGCATTCAGCGGCGACTGCATGACATATTCTTCGATGGATTCCGTTTACAATTGGGTGTTCCCTTAAGTCGTATAATTCGACCCGGTCAGGAACGATTCTTCATTTACGGATTTATTTTATATTCATTCGTTGTGCTAAGTAGTTTTCAGACTATCTTGACATCATTTTTAATGTCGCCAAGATATGAGACGAATATTAAGAGTATAACAGAACTTGAGAATACGGATTTGATGATTGCCACTTCGAAAGCTTTACGCCAGTCACTTCGAGAAGTAAACTACGTATCTCCGTTTCCGAATAAATTCTTTATCAGCAATAGTACAATATGGACTGCCAAAGCAGAAGGAGTTAATAGAAACATTGGGTATTTGTCGATGTCAAGGGATGTCGACTTTTTCATAAGGACCCAGGCAAATATTTTAAATGGTCGTCCAATCCTGCACTACGTTAAGGATGGATTCATGTACTCAACTGCAAGTTACTTGATTCGAAAAAACAGCCCTTTTGAAAATCGCATGAATCTAATTATTAGCCGAATACGGGAGGCGGGCCTGTGCGAAATCATTCAGCTCTTTAGTTTGTATGAGTCTATCGAGAAAGGCTATGCATTCGGAAATACGGATGACTTAAGCCAAGGCAACGAGGATCTTCAGAAAAAGCCATTGAGCCTAATTGAATTAAATGCAGCGTTTTTTGTTCTCTTAATTGGATTTGCCGTGAGTACGAGTGTGGCGCTTTTTGAGTTGATTTACTTCAAATACATTAGGCGCTTTCGTATCAGGATACAAGTGGAATATTTAGGCAACCGAAGATTGCATTAGTTGACGCTTGATTATTCTAAATAAAAAATGAGATTGTTATCTCTTACATATTTTTAATTATAAAATTTATGATGTAATGTAGAGTAGTTTAAATGTACAAAAAACAGCTTAATATACCAAATCAACAACTAGACACTATGATACTGCAAAATTAAATTTGACCATTTCCATAAGTTTTAATCTTCAACATGTCATTTGTTAAGTCAAACAATTTTTTACAATATTCAACATCTTTGGCCGCCGAATGTGTTCGTGTGATGCGACAATTGTTGATGTAGGTGCCACCTTTTCCTTCCAAACGTGGTGAAATACCACAATAAGTTGGAGTACGGGCTCCTTGCTCAGTATTCTGTTTAAATATCATAAAATATAGGACACGAGTCAGCATTAAATCAATACGAAATTTCCCTAAGACAATACCTTGAAAAGAAGCTTTTTAATCCAAGGAATATAAGTAGTACTGGAATGTTCAAACAGGTCAGTATCAACAACGCCTGGGTGACACGAGTGAACTTGAACGTGAGAACCTTCGTTTTGCATCATACGATCAAGGTGAGTAGTGAAAAGCACTTGCGCCAATTTACTTTGGCTGTAGGCATCGGCTGGATAATGGTATTTTCTGTAAGTAAAAAGATATGTAAAGGCAATAAGGAACAATTAAGCTGAATAAAATACTCTGAATGAATATCATCAAAATTGATCGTTCCATCAAGATGAATGCACGATGAAACATTGACAATTCGCGAGTTAAGACCTTCTTTGCCGGCTTTGCGTAGATTTGGCAGCAACATGTGCGTAAGTAAAAAGTGTCCAAGATAATTGACGGCCAATTGTGATTCGTAACCATCTTCAGTTACACGATACGGTGATGCCATAATTCCGGCTGAAGAAAACAAAATTATGTTACAGCAAATTCTCTACAAATTGCAGCTAAAACAAGTTCGTACCATTGTTGAAGAGAATGTCAATTTGTGGGAATTTGCTTTGAACTTTCTTCCCAAACTCTTTCACAGAATTCATGCTACCGACGTCCAACGTCTCGTAGATCACTTTGCCCTTCGTCTTAGACATGTCGCAAGCTTTTTCGACATTTTTTTTAGCTTCTTCTGTATTTCTTACGCCTGAAAATTTAGAAAACATATTACTGAAACTGTTTCGGCACACCGGTCAATATAACTTTAATATTTGGTTAATTTTGTAACGGATAGGTCGGCGGAGTTTGGTGACATTCGACTATACCCGTAGACATTAAAACTCAATTACTATTTATGTGTCGTAAGAAATAAATGGTTTGGGTGTTAACTTATGAGGCAATTTTTGTCACATGACTTTTTAAAATAAGTAGAAGTCGAACAAATGTTGTATACGAACGTAGATTTTAACTTTAACGTATCAGCAAAAGTTGTTTAAGCAAACATTAACAATATTTAAAACATTTAGACTGTAATTCCATTTCCCTATATATTGCACAACAAACGACATGAAATCATATACATAAGTGACCTTCAAATAACATAAATATTTTTATTGCAACATGACGACTCAGAGAAAGCTTGTTGGTTGCAATACAAATTCAATGGTAAGTAAAAATCTTCGGTTCCTTATTTTCTTTTACAATGTTTTCTGACATATGTTTGAATATGTAAAATAAATATGTAAAATTATATAAAGAAATGAATCAAGTTCTGTTATTTTTCAGATAAATCTATTATGATACAAATTATCACGTCTAGAAAAATGAGTTGTTGTCTATATATTACATTACAGGCGAAATTCTACCGCATACGCGAAATCAGTTGCACAAATACATTAATTGATGCTCAAACTGTAATGGCACGACTTATTTACATAGTCAAAGAAGAAGTATCTTCTAAGATAACAAATGAAAAATTGTTTTGAAATCTATAAGACTTTAAACTTTGAACATTTAAAAATACCGAAAAGATATCAAAGAATTTAAATGACGCCGCAAAAATGAACATTCAATGATTGTGATATTAAGGATTAAAAAACTCCAAGTGAACAAGCCTTGTAACACCTTTAAAGATTCGGCATTACAAAAAGCAATGCGCTCAAAGTATTTGGGCAAACAGGTTCAGTGACGCACATTGAGACGGCCTTCCATCTAACCACTGAATATATTAAAACACTTACCCATAACAACAGTCATTTCGCACTCCAACAGCTTCTTGATGATACCCAAGCCAATGCCGCGATTTCCGCCAGTAATTACAGCCACACGATCTGGTTGTTTGTACAAATCTATGCAACACAACACCACAATTATCACATTTTAGCATAAACTTCTTATTCACCCAATTTATCAATTTTTTTTATGTTTTACTTCACATTTCAAAAACTGGGCCTTGATACATACCGATTCTATTCCCACGTCTGTAGTGAATATCGTTAACGATAGCCAAAATTCCCAAGTACTGCCAGCACATTTCCACTTTAAACTCATGAAAATTGGATGGCATCTTTTTACTAGATTTTGTGAAGTAAAACATCAAACAGGCGGATAACCCAGTCAATCCCAGAGTATACCAGACGAGTTCGGCTAATGTCATGGTGGCGATGTTTTTTCTTCTGCTGGACTGAACAAGGTGAAACTCACGACTGAAATAATGAAAATAAAATTAGCGATTTTGGGAACGCGGGCAAAGACCAAAACGGAAAGCCTCTCAAGCCAATAAAGTCGAACGCCGAGGCAGAAGAGGGAGCCAAAATTCGATTTCGTTATATATTTCGCGTGTATCGTTGGATATACAATGCTGGAAATTCGAATGCAAGATCAGGTGAAGTGGAGAGGGTTTTTTTTAAAGATATATAAACTTTAAGTTATAATCTCTTGCAAGTTGCAACTGATTATAAATTCTTGTGGCATATACACAGCTGACTTAACATTTAGCGTTATTCTTTTCGATTTTTTTATTTCATTTATGTTATGAGCCATTTGATTCACGAGTAGCACCAATTAAATTAAAGTATTACTTTATAGCCTTCCTAGACGGTTTAAATTGCAATCTATTTTCAATTGCGTGGGTAATTTGAATTGCACTAAAACTATAAATGTAATTATTGTATTCAGTTGCATTAAATTTGAATAAACCTGTTAAAAATATATTTAAAACCCGCACAATTTACCTTGGCAACATATTTTTTCACACGATTCTTATTACGGTCAGTTCAAAACTGAATAAAAACGTAAAATACAAAAATGAACTACCCAGGTTTAGTGAAACATTATCCCCAAATTTTAATATGAAAAGGTATACATGTTTTCAGATTTTACATCTTAAGTGGTCAAGTACTTATGCTTGAACAATTTTTTCTCAAAAATCACTTATTTAAATTAGATTCTGCTGTGTTTATGAAGATTAACTCAAATTCAATTAGTAGGTATTTGCATAGATAAACCAATTCACATAAATTGAATGGCTGAAAAATGTACTTGCAAAAAATACATGTTGCGTCATTAATTAAAACCAAAATAAAGAATTTATGAAGCAAATGATAATTAATGCACATTTCTTCACGCATTAAGTTGACGATTTACAAACAATTAATTAGGAATAATTGTGATTTAAGTAGATTTGTTGTCATTTGTCAAGTTCGTGTAAAAAAAATACAAATAGAAGTACAACAAAGACATGATGAGCACACGGTTACAGTTGTTAAAGAGTAAACAGTAAAAACATATGTGCGACTAGCGATTACTGCAATTTTAATATTTTTAAGCTTATCAAAGAACTAGTTTTGATGTAAGCAAAAAAAAATTAATTGTTTTTGTCTTGGTCTTTGACCTTTTTTGTTAAATGGCATTGAAATTGTATATAATATAATATAATACTAAGTAACAATAAAATACAAATTAAAAGCTTAAAATGCTGAGTGTATATGGATATATAATATACGGATTAGTTTTAAAACCAAAAAAATTCAGAATTGTGGGTCTTTTTTAAATTTAGATATTATTTACATCAGATAAATAATAATTTACATGTATAATATAAAAAATTATAAAATTTATTTATCATTTTGGTATAGATATAAAAATAAAAAAGAATGTGCGCGAATTTATGCACTTAAAAATGAAATAAATTAAATGGATAAAATACTAATTTCTGAAGATTAAACACAATTCAAATATGTACTCATACATCTAATGACGCCTTGAGTTATCTGAAATCATAATACAAAAGACAATGGTTCCAAAACTCATAAGTCACATTTTTATTTTTAACTGTATGCAGTTGAACTTTAGTCATATGAAAAATAAACTTCTGACGACGAGACACGTTCAAGCTTACCGCTAATTTCAAGATAACAGGCTCATACATTTTGGTGATTAGGAAGAAAATACTTAACCGGTGTCGATAACAATTAGATTTTTAATATTAAACCTACAAAATACTAGCAGAATACTTACCAAGATTTTGAAAACTACACTTTTTAAAATAGGTTTAATATGAACACAAGCACCTTATGTTACAAAGACTATTTATTATGAATGAGGTTTTCATTGATAACTTACACCATGCACAATACAACTCGCGAGTCGCGACTGCGTTTTCAGTTTTCACAAAATGTTAATTTACGTGGACCACATATTTGTTGACATACTTAAAGATACATATATGCACAACCATTTTGGTCAATAATATTTCATATGTATATTTTTTGACAGATTTATATAGAGGAAAGAAATGTCTACCCGTGCAGGGTGTTCCTTTTGTTTTAGTGTTAATTTGCGTTGGAAAACATGAAAAACTAAAAGGAAAAACAGCAAAATACGCAAAAAAAATAAAAAAATGGTTCTATTTCTCGTTGGACTAAATTTCATAAAACTATCAATGAATGAACACACAATTTACATAATTCAATAACATATATATAAATGCTCCATCCATGTAATTCACAAAAGATATATGTTCAGTGGTCAAAAGGCTGAATATAAAATTTAAATCTCAATCAAGAGTTGGGAAAGTTAGCAGTGAGTAGTGCAATCGGTGCGTTTTTCGTTTTTTAATAATTAAGAAAAAAGGTGGAAATATCCAACCGATTTGCACAAAACAGCTGAATTTGGCATCTACGTCAACGCAAATAGTGATCAGAATTACGTATTTGTCGTTTCGTTCTGTAAATTCCATCAGATAAAAATCGATCGAGTGTGCACGTGTGAGCGCCGAGCGGCTTAAGATTGTATTGTGGCTGCGAGTATTTTCTACCCAAGTGGCAGTGTGTACGAACGGCAATTAAAAAAGATCACTCTGAAAATAAATTTCGTTCAATCATAAGTGGATTCTAGCGGGGATAACTAATAAGCGTGAAGAAAGTTACACAAGCTAGAGAATGGCCCTTAGCACCGAGCAAAGCGCCACTGCCGCAACGTCTGAGACGGCTGGAGACGAGACCACCGACAGCGCAAAGTCGACCAGCGAGCCGCAGAAAAAATCAATTGATAAGAAAAAAGGTACCTTCGATTGACTTTGTTAGTAATTGCACTTAGATTAACAGATGTGCTTTCATCTCGTCCTGAAACGTTGACGTCGATCGGATGCGAGTGCATACAGTTTTCGGACGGAAATTGCATTTTTACATCAGTATTTTTCGATTAGCGCCATTGACATGCACGTTACGTAACGACCACATTTTTTGAGGTTCGGATCCGCAGCGTCCGCAGACTGGAACGTGTTTCAATTGATTAATTGCAACGGCGACGGCATTTGAGCGATTTCTGCGTGCTCGTGTATAAAAAATATAATCGGGAATAGTTTGCCACAATTAAAAAAAGTTTTCATAACAATCATATAATGTTTCCCTTCGAGGGGGTCGAAGGCAGCAGCGAATTTAATTAGTAGTGAGTAAAGTGACGAGTGCGCGACTATTGGAAAGAACCTTGATTAATGTTAATCAAATGCAATTTTCTCTGTGCTCAATTTTCTTACGGTTGGATTGTACTTTTTATTTTTTGTTTTTGTTTAGTTTGAATTTTTAATTTTTTTAAATTTATGATTTATGCAGGCAAAAGTTTCCTCGTGTAGACCCTTCAGTCTTTGCCAGGGTCAATGTTTATCTTTCAACGCCGTCCTATATCGATTCAAAAAAGTATTTTTATCTGTTGTTTGCATGACCCCACCATGTGACTTGCAGTAAAATGAGGCCTCCAACGTCTCAAATCGTATTGTTTGGGTTTTGACTGAAATACATGAGCTATTCGAACGACGTCAGAAAATTTGGCAAAAATTATTGTTTTATTCGCGTTATTCAAGACGATTCTGTAATTGATTACATGAAGTTCAAGGAAAATAATTTAAGTTGTTAAACAACAACGAGGGTAAATATAACAACTTATCCAGCAC